>JAZHYW010032108.1:0-46341 GCA_037355805.1 Ixodes ricinus | reverse complement strand
TCTCCCTCAGTTTCTGGGCACATGGTCTGGATTATGGTCATAACTAGACCTATAAGCTAAAGCTCTAAGCTTTAAAAAAAAAAATTACTGTTATGTAAGCGTTTTCATAAAATCAGTGTCAAGGTTGGATCCCTCAAGAACTATCGCAGACACCAGGGTTGTGCGTCTTCCACGGGCCATTCAGCTGCTGTATCTCGAATTCAATCCGCGACGACAAAGAAGTCTCAGTGCTGCTGAAAGCCTCTTTCGCTCTACACAGCTCCGTTAACCGCTAACTGACCAACTGCGCTTAATGTTGTTTGCTTTGCACCCAGATGTCCATCGTTATCCATCCGTGGGCGGTATACAGAGAGCAAGTTAGTCCACTGCAATGTCGCCTTGCTTGCTTGCCTCTAGCTGCCGCGCCGCGCACTTTTGCTACGCTAATCCACCCCCGATGCAGCAGCGCTTAGCAGTGCAATGCACCGCGGCGTTCCTTCGCATTCTCTATATACTTCGCCGACTTGACGTTGTGGCATATCGCCAACGCGCATTGCAGCTGCTTGCTACGCCGGCGTGTCATTCATGCTTATCATTCACCTGATCGTTGCGGCGACTAGAGCCACTAAATGATCTCGCCTAGCTAAAGTATCGGCACTCTGTTCCCGACACCAGTGTGGGCCCACGCCATCTTGGTGCTTGTGTACAGAGACATGCAACTGCTAACCGTCATGCAATTCAAAAGTGTGATTTCCTCAGCATTAGGTCGGTGTTTTTAAGCACCAAGATGATGTCGCTACTCTGAGCGTGGCTTAGTGGTTCTAGAAGCGACAACAAACAGGCGGTGGTCCACCACCTGCCCAGGTCTCACCGGATCCTGGCCCATTTGGGTATTTCTACCATGCCTGTCAACCGAAAACTAAGCATCACTCGTGCAGTATGGCGGCCGACAAGGAACACTCACTGCCAATCATGGCGCGTGAGCATGCCGCCGTCATGCGAACTCGGGGGACTACTACCTATCACTCGGCCTACCATCAACGTGGCTCCTGCATGCGTGAAGAGGGGCTTTCCTGCATCACTTTTGACTTCAAGATGAATGAGCATGCAACTCTGCTCCCTACAGGAGCTTGCACACGGAACTCTTCTCCTCGTCCACGGCACCCTCTGGTGCCTGCTCTATAGTCGGTGACAGGTCAAGAACGAAGTGGAGGCTCCTCCACCTCTTTCCCACTTTGGTAGAGCGAACGCTGGAGGGAGACGCGACCTCCTCTTCCCCGTTCGCTCCGCTGAGGTGGAAAGGGGTGGGAAGAGTGTCACTTGCGTTCTTGGCCTGTCTGCCGACTATGTACCCAATAGCGATTTTAAGCTTCAATACTGATTGTGAAGAAAAAGTGACACGCACTTAAACATGTCTTTTTTTAGGATGTCCGAGCTCAGAGGTTACGAGCATAAACAAGCCATCTCAGAAAGCGGCTCAGTGTCCCTTTAAGGATGTGCCAGAAGCTCCTACTACCTCCTTGCCATCAGCCAACGTTCCTCCACAATGCATGAAAGTAGTCTTCTCGAGCCACACTAAAAAAGTACCGACACTCCATCTCTCAACAGCTTAGTGAAACACCACCATTTTGGTGTTTGGAGCATAACCGGTGCAAGTAGCAATCGTTGCAACCAAGAAAATTAAACCTCTTGCCACTTAGATATGGCGTCGAGAAGCTGCGTCATGATACCGTTTTGCTGCCACAGACAGTTTTCACATTTCTGGAGGACGGAAACCGTTTATCATGATTTCAGGTAAAGCTCCAGGCAACTGGCAACAATGATTTTAAGCTCCAAGACAATTGCTGATCTGTGGTGGAGCAATTCAATGTTTTGGCTGGTATGAGGTGGTCTTTATTTCAGAATTCGTAACCTGTTTTCGACTACAGAAGAGATCCCCGACCGTGGGCAAAAGGTACTATAAAAACTTGGTAACATGTTTTCGCCGCCTGTAGGTACCACCAGAGCAACACTTCAGGGTGCCTGCATTGCATTCCATACGAATAGCCTGCAGGCGTTGTATACTGAGTAGCGTGAACTTCGACAGCGAAGATGATGAGTAATTGATTGGACTCGTTTAAATGATCAACTACTATGCGGCTTGCTTACCTGCACTGGGGCCAGATGTGTCTAGCACTATCCTTTGAGGCGAGTCAACCATTTTTATTATCTGGAAATTCTTTAATCACCGACGTTCACAGTGCAAACATCATCTTCTAAATTTGAGTTGGAGACGTCCGAAAGTGAAAAGGATGTTTTTATCCACGAAGCTACTGTGTGCACTTAGCAGAGACTGATCACTGCCTGAAGGCGAGACTTTGTATAAAACTTGGCAACCATATTCCAAAAAACTCAAAGCACATAAAGCATCCCCAAGACAACACAACACTTACCGCTTGAATCTGAGCTCTTTTATCTTTTAGGCTCGATACTACATACTTGGCGTCAACAGTACAAGTACGCCTTAGTATGATCTGATAGGATAGCAATTACATCCACGAATGAATGTTGCCCTCCGAGTGCATCAGGATGCAAAAAGGCATATTAGCAGTTGTAACACAAAACAGACATCTTTTCATACTTCTTACAGTTTGGAGCCTTTCACCAAAGCCTAGGCCAGTTTCCTCAAAAAGCACAAGCAAAGCACCATCACTTTGCAGATGCCTACTCCATTGACACCTAATCTTATCCTTCAGACAAACTTATCACGTATCAAGCAAAGAGTTTTTTGTTCCATATATACACCTAGCACAAATAATGAGCTGCAAGGATAAATATGTGCAATTCTTTAACACCTGGAAGATACTCGTAGGAGCACTCAAAATTGCTACCGGTCCAAACACTTCCTTGCAGGCATGCAGTATCTCTAAATATTTTCTCCAATAGTCATTGCACAGGTGAAAAACTACCTTCACTCTTAAAAGACATATGCTGGAGGGGAAAAGGATGTCATAAAATAAGCTCGCTGTGCAAGCAAGTGCACGTGGTGCTTGCGAAAGAGCACAAGCACCACGTGACTAAAGCAGCTATTTGTTTTATAACATCCTTTTCCATCTAGGCTGCTTAAAAAAAAAAAATTGTTTTTATCCTGTGCTCGTCCTTTAATGTGAATAAAAAAAACAAAATAAATGCAGGCTAACAAATTTGTAGTTTTCCACAAGCGATAACACATCTTTAAAAAAAAAATGTGCAGCTCTCTAGATCACCGCCTTTTGCATCCACCATTTAATTTTGTTGCAGCACGGCATAGAACTTTCCATAAAGGACTTCTACTGGCGGAAGTTTCCTGACGTTCGTATATTTATTACACCTTTTATTATTATATTACTATTTTACATATTGCACAGCCATCCTCAAACCACAAACAAGATCGAAAGCAAGCACAACCACAAGCTTAACAGCCATGCAAGCAAGTTGTTTCCATGCACATGCCAAACATACCTTGCACCCCATGCATACATTCAATGCGGCAATATGCAAACAATATACCTTATATGTTTCCATGCACATACCAAACATGCCTTACACCCCATCATACATTCAATGCGGCAATATACAAGCAATATACCTTATACAAGCAGCGCGGCCATGGAAGCAGGCAACGCAAAAGCTGATAATATTGCTTTATTGGTACGAATGACATTTGCAGCTTCTGGCCAATGCACTTTCGGCCTTTTGTACAGAGATTTACACGACATGCAACGGAAAAGACGCCACGGGCCATTTGTTGCGGCAAAGAGGTGTCGCGACGAAAGGCATTTGCATCTCTTCCGCCTAAACTAGAGGTCACCGGAGCCCCGGTCCAAATTCCGGGCCGCGCGACGTTGTCACGACGAGAGAAATTAGAAAATACAATATCGACGATTCGAGACACAGCGCTCGTGCCTTCAGCGAAAGCAGTCATTGACGAGCAGAAATATGCATGCAGCAGACACCAGCCCATAGCGGTAACCAGCGCAACCGAAAAGCACCAAGCACCCACAATCAACTGCTTCAAGTTTTCGTGCCATTTTTTCCAAAGCGTACGGTATAGACCAAGCATGTTTCTGGGGCACCGCTTGTCAAAGTTGTTTTTGTTGCCCGAGGCCACAACCCTCGAAGATGACATTTCTCGACCGCTGTTGCGGCCTCAAACAAAACGACGAGCTTCAATTTCTGTGCTGTTCTCACTGTCAAAGATTCGACGGGTTTGAGCGCAGTCTCAAGGGGCGTTCCACCAATTGCGCCCTCGTGCAGGGGAAGTACCTTCGCAAGCTACGAGCCTACGCGCGCCGCCGATACAGAGAGCCCACATTGACGTGCAACGGATGACCCAAAGCTCTTCCGACGCCAGGTGGCCCCAGAAACAAACGAGGTCTACACTAAGCGACGGAAATTATACTCTGTTCGCCCCTAAGCCGACAGTGGGGTAAAAGTTTCACAGTCGCACTAACCGCCTCCCTTTCGTCACTTGACCCCACTCTCTGAGCAAGGGTAGGGGTTGAAGCGAGATCAGGTGGCGAAGGATAAACATACGACCGACCGGTCCAACAAGGCGTGGCTCCCATCGCCCCGTCGGCTTAGGGATGAACGGAGTTTAGGAGCGCGAGTTCGCGCAGCACTTTGATTCAGTCGGGGACGCAAGAGGAGAGCGTCGTGCAGTTGGACTCGCAACGGCGTCCAGCGGCATGCGGTCGGTGCGAAAAGCCATGCAGGGTTCCGAGAGATCGGCGTGGGCGGAGGTCCAAGGGCGGCAAAGGAGGTGCAGCGAGAGAGGGTAGCGACGTGCGAAGGGGCGCATCAGCCCGTCCCCTACGAGAGGCGGTGGAAGAAAGGACGCTGCTGGGGCAGGCAGCGTGTGGGGTCGTCGGACCACCTTAGAGTGCGACCCAACGCGCTCCTACAACTCAACGTCGGCAGAATGCCGCAAGACTCCATTTGGTCTGTGCATTGAGCTCTCGACAGCACGTGTGACAATGTGGAGTTTTCTTTGCATAAGCAAGACCTCCTGTACCAGCAGCTAGACCCTTGCATTTTATCGAAGTGGGCGCCACAGAAAACTTTAATTACAAGTTGTCCGTGAAGTAATGCGAGAACGAGTGACCTGCCCCTACAAAAAAGGGGAATTTTGGGGGTCTGCACACTACCTAGCCAAGGGTGTGTAATGGCAGGCCCCAGCAGAGGACTAAGAAATAATTTTAAACTGCCTTGCCATTTTTTTAATGTGTGGCTAGAAAATTTCAGTTACAAGACGTCTTCTGTGCAATAAGTTGGGGATCCTCAGGATGGAACTTTGCCCGAGTCACTGAGGTCCTTTTATGTCAAATTACTAGAACCCCCAAACAAAAGCAAACCCTCAGGAAGCAGTCTTTGCCTGTCCCCATTTGGTAGCTTCCTGTTACACAAGACTGCCCAGTAAGGCCAACAAGATGCAAGCAGGTCTTTAGCCTAGCCAGAGGCAGCTTATCTTTATTAAACATTATAAATAAAATATTAGCAAAAAAAAAAAGTACTGCACGTTGCATTTGTTTTTTACACATGATGCCGTTCCTGCTCTACGGCGAACTTCAGAAAACACCCCTAACTGCATGCTGGAATTTCCACAAAAAAAAAGCTCTCGTAGCACTTGCTTCTGGGGCTACTCTAATGCCCCGAAACAAAGAGAGCCAAGACGAGACAACACCTGTAATGTGTCGGCCACGGCAGCTTCCTTGGACCGCAACGGCTCCTCCCGGACGCCGAGGGAGGTGTCTGCAACCGCGCAGTTCTCCACAGGCCGCAAACTCTCCACCTGCAAGACGGCGGCACACACGCCACGGTTCTCTCTATCTTTTCTTCACGCTAGCCAACACTTCTGCAAAGCCATGACAGGGCGTCTAGCAAATTATTATTTTGAAATTCCCTGACTTTTCCAGGTTTTCCCCAACAATTTCAGGTGAAATTTCCTGTCCACTGTAGAGGCGGACACTGAGCACTGTAAGGATCATTGCGCACGGGCTTAATCCAACTTGCATATTCCGAAATATTCTGGTTCGTCCAGTCCGGATTAAACGAGCACTTCCTTGCCGCCGACATCGTCAGTGAAGAGGCTACTTCCGGAAGCACGATGAAAACACGACGCTCAACCACACACGTTAATAACCGAATGGCAGCATGGCCGCCAGATACTCAATTTCGGATACTTTCAACCTAAGGCTTGGATTGGGGTCTGCGGCCTTTCCCATTTGTTCCTAAATCGAGTAGCTCTAAGTGGATCTAACCTTGTGTCGCGCCCTCAATCCAATCCAAGGCTTGGACTGGATTTGCCGGCTGTCCCCGCTCCGCTCTAAGCAGTATTTATTGCCTATTTTTCTGTGCCCAAGTCCTCAAGTCTTTGCTCGGGGCACTCAATGGTGTTTCCAGCTCATTTTCCCTGACTGGGCTTGCTTTTCGACTACCTATATCCCTGACAATTCCCCGATTTTTCCCTGTAATTAAAATTTCCCTGACAATTCCTGGCTTTCCCAGTCGCTAGACACCCTGCATGAGATGCACACTCGCTCCCACTTAAGCGAGAAGGCAGGCACAAACGAAGGAAGGAAGGGTTTGTTCGTTGACGTTTCCACCCTCAAGGAACGCTTTCTAGGGATTTCTTTTACACACAACCACCTCCCCCATGAAGGCTGGAAACTGTCTGCAAGTCTAGAAGTTCCTCCAAACTCTTGAGAAGTTGCACTGCTTGTAGATGCCCTACACATGCTCCCAATAGACCATTTGCTAAATTTAACTGGTCAAGCACCGAGGAGAATGCTGCAAGAGTAGCCACACGTGCTGCACTTGCTGGAGTCTGCTGCGCTGACTGTTCTAAAGAAATTTTTTTAAATAGCTGGCATCTTGCCCGTGGGTTTGTGAGCCACTTACCTTGGTTATTTACTTTGACCGTTATATAAAAGTAAGGCAAGCGTGGGCAGTGTGTAAACTTACGTTCCCTGCACTCTCCTTGGTGCTTGTGCAATTTGGCAAAAGGTCTACAGACCTGTTACCAAAGATACGTTTATACCATTGTGCTGGCCTGGCTTCGGGTCCAATCGAATGCCAAGCAGCGGGGGTAGCTTGACAAATGTGTGGCAACCACAGGTGTCATCCTAGTGCTGTTTTGAAAAGGGTCTACGAGGACTCAGTTTTGTTCCACGCTTTTACCCAATTATTGTCCAGTTCTGGTCAGGACGGGAGTTTTCTCCGATCAATACAGTTCTTGGCCAGGACAGAAGTTCTCTACAATTGCAGAAGCGTGGTAAGCTGGGCGAGTTGGTATGATGGCATGGTGAACAGTACAGCGCAGAAAAAGACAAGGACAGAGAAAAAGAGCATGCACGACACATGTCATGCATGTTCCTTTCCTCTGCCCTTGTATTTTGTGCCCCGCGCCGTTCACCTTCTCTACAATCCCATGTTTTCCCTAGTCAGCAAACACTCTTGACAGATTTTGCCAATTATCGTTAATCTTGGACCGGTTCACATTCCCTACAATTCCAGGTTCTCCCTATTTGGCAGGACTCAACTACAGATTTCCCCAACGATCACCCAATATTGGTCAGCTATTCCAGCCTAGCCGGCCAGATGCAACCTCCCTAACCAAAACTGCCGGACAAGTCTGGCATCATCTAGAAGCCCTTCCTCACCTGTGGCTCTGCCTCCGCGCTGCCGTTGTCGTCGCTGACCCTCTCCTCCAAAAAGGGCAGGTCGCCTTTGCCCAGCCCAATGGCATCGAGAAACGCCGAACTGTTGGCCTCGTCCGACCGGCAACGCTTGGCCCCGCCCTCCTCCTCTTCCTCCTCCCCGTGGAGTTGGCTCCGCCCACCGGCCCGCCGGGGGTGGACTCGGCGCTCCCGGGCTCCAGGTCCAGCTTACGCTTGTGGTGGGACTGCAGGCCCGGCACGGACCCTGCAGACTGGGAAAGCAGCGGACGTTGGCACCGGATGCCACTGCTCAACACCGCGGCAACTACAGACCCTATCCGTAAAAATGCTGCGTACTGGCACTGTTGCAATTTGCGTCGCCGCTGGTCATGGTGCAAGATACTGTACTCTTTGGGTGAGGACACACAGCGCGGCAAATGCTGCGACGTAATAGACCAGATGAAGTGCTACTGGCACATGCACAAGTGGCCTACGTCGACAGCGTCTCTAAAAAAACAACGCAACAGAGAAAAAAATTTTTTTTTTTGCTGCCATGGCATTTGGGCACGCGCTTTGCTTCAAGGTTGGAGCAGACGCGCTTTCCGTTCGGCGAGTCTGCTCCAACTTCGACAAACACAGGCTTGAACACCGCATCAGAGAGATTTCCGCATCACTGCTTTTCTTGCCCCCGAGGCACAAAACAAAGGTGAACGACAAAGCTGTGTCCAAGTAACGTGTGTAGCAAGAGTGCCAAGTTCAACACGATGTGGCACACCCAGGAATCGACTAAAAAAAATAATGTCTCCCATAAAGAAGCATACGAAACGGGGTCTGCAACGGGCTGCCACGAGCCGCTTATCAAAGGGTCATCTGGTGGCACCGCTTGCAACCGAGGCTTGGACTTTACCTGGCGGCTGCAACGTGTTCAGCGTCCACACCTATGGTTCTTGCACCGTGCTTCTGGTCAAATAGGAGGACAAACAATACCAACCTAAACACTGCTTCTTGCAATGCCCATTAAATATTTCATCGCCAATTCTCCCAGTGCTTAGCTAAAAGTATCGGGCAGTGGGAGATTTGTTGGAAATGTCCAGACACTCTTGGTAAACGACCAATCACTCGGCATGTACTGAATAGCTCGGCAGAAGGACCTAGCTAAGTCACCGGCTTTGCAATTTTGGTACCACTTAAGTGTTCTAGCAAGGACAACAGACTATATCCCTTGACTGCGCTTCGACTCGTAAAGAAACTAAGCATACCGGGTGGTAGGCGTGGGAAAAGAAACATTGTTTTCACGCCACAGAAACGATCTACGCTATGTCGGATGCTCCGGCGAGAGGGTGATGCAGTGCCGACCGACGGTTTGGGATGACGTGCCCGAGATTCCAAAGTTCCGACCACCGGAATAAAGCGCTCGGAGCGAAAAAATTGTCCGTCTCTTCAGCATTTCCCAACCTTCTCTTCCCCGTTGCATTCGCCTTGGTCGCTCCAGCTCCGCTTTGGTGGTACGCAAGCTCGTAAGGAAGAGCCTTCCCGGCACATCTAATGAGCTTCGCTGGCGTCGAGCACGCGCCGAGGAAAGTCCCCGCTCCGAGAGCAGACGCCGGCTGCATGCAAAATGCGCAGTCGTTGGCCGCACGCTCTACTGAGGCTAGATCCTACATTGGGAGACAAGGGTGCCGAAGCTGGCTTATTGGCGACGCATGTGACCATTAGTGTCGCGTGTGGTCGACCTTCCAGGTTGGCCAAACGCTCACCATGATGTCTTCAGCGTCATGAATTCTACTTCCAATGGAAACAAAAGGAACCATCAACTTTGATGGTGTCGACCCGAGGACGAGCGACGCAGCAGTGAGCGAAAGCGAGGCACGCACCAGGTTGAGGAGGGCGGCGTCGTTGGCCTCGCCGGGCTGCGGCGTTCCCCGTCCGACGCCAGGCTGTTGCTGTCCACCCCGACCAAGCCCAGCAGGGCCGAGTCCGACTTGCTCGTGGCCAGGGGCTTCTTGCCCGCCACCGGGGTGCTGCCCGGGCTGTTGCTCGTCGAGTTGGGCGTCAAGCTCTGCACGGAGAGACGCCGCCGCATTGGGGCACACCTCTCCCGACGGGCATGGGCCGTTCCAATACTGCGTTTCCCAGTCTGCAAGTCGCGCCGTCGTGGGAGTTGCACCGCCTCCATAAACGGCCGTTTTCGCGGAAATGTTTTACGAAAATTGCACCAATATATCGGCGAGGTTGGCACGGCGAAGCTGCCCCGATGAGCCCACGTACGTACAGATCTCCTGAAAGAGCACCTGAACCGTAAAAACACCTTACCTAGGGGCAACGACTGAGGAAGTTCTGAAGCTCAGGGAACCCTTGAGAGTACTCGAGGGAACTCCTGGGTACCTAGGAACCCAGTGTGAGAACGCAAGGTCTACTTTTTCCTCCTCAAAAACCGGAACTATAGAAAAATTAGATCCCATTCTCACGCTTTGGAAATATTAACAGGCAACAGAAGATAACCTTCATGCACAATGTAGCAACAGAATTGTGCTACTCTCGCGACACGGTCTCCAGTCGGCGCAGTTTCCCCAAAGAGAAAGCGGCGCGATACTCACCGACTTCCCTCCCTTCTTCTTGCAACGGTTCAAGATGGGCTGGGGCAAATACTTGATCAGTTCTCTCCTGAAAAAATAAAGAAAGGAAAACCAGCGCTCAACCTGCAGGACTTGTACCACATGTTTTCCTTATAGTTTCAGTCTTGCTGTATGAAGGTTTTATGTACGAGCAAGTGACAAAAAGATTTACCACGTTCGTTTCGAAATAGCTAAACATTTCTACATTTCCCAACTAATATTTCCCTGTGAATGGACGAATGATACTCCATACTTCTGGAAGATTCGCATTTACTCTTACCCCAAATGATTTGACGTTCGATTCGAATGTCCTAGCTACCAAGTGTAATAGATGAGGAGGCCAACATGACCTTGCCGAGTCAGTCTCCAGAGTATTTGACGCTCGAACATTCTAGGCCAAATGTTTGAGATAGAGTGTAGTGAATAAGGAGCCTAGCGTGGCCTTGCTGACTCAGACACTCTCGCACCCATGTACTATCCAGCTGTCACGCCGACGCCTCGACGCTCGCTGCTGCCGCCTTGACATTCGCTGCTTTTTTCTCGACGCTCGTTCTCTTTTATTTTGTTTCTGGCACAAGTTTGCCAGTTAATAAATCTTTATTTTCAGTTTTACGCCTGTCAATCCTTTTCCATCTGCGACAATATGAAGAAGAAAAGGTTCAGAGCCATCAGTGTCTCACTGAACATTGTTACCCCCTGCGAGCTCAAAAAAATTACACCATCTTCCCGAGGGGAACCATGGGGTGATGCGGAGCATCGTGTTGGTTCCGAGGAAAGAGTCAGTTGCGTGCTGACGTCGAGAGATGGCGCCACCGACTGCCCTAGCGTTACCCCCTACGCGAGCCTTCGTCGCGGCTCGCAGCAGAGAAACTTGGAACGCTCGCCGCTCGCTTATTTTTTTTTCACACTTGAAGGAGAGGAGACTAGAGAAGGAGAGTTGCGCGTGCGCGCGCGGTGTGAGTACAATCGAACGCACGCGCAGTGCACGCAGCTGGTAGAGAGAGAGAGCGGAGAGAGTAACGCGCAGCTGTTGGAGAGAGGAAGGAGGAGAGTTGCGCGTGCGTAGTGTGGGTGCGGACTACGACGCCGCGGGACATAGACCCGAGCAAGAGATGCTTTGCATCTAAAAGTAAGAGCTTTTAATAGCACCAGGCGTGATCACAACTATAACTTTTTATTCATTGGGTGATTAATAGATTCCAAACTTGCATTCTAATGTGTCACTGAAAATGTAAAATGAATAATACCTATTCCCTAATAGTTTTACTTCTCCAGTCAAACCAAATTCCCCGTCAACTCTGGATTCCCCCGTTCCGGGGGGAATCCATTGCGAGAGTTGGAATCCCCACTCTCGCAATGTTTTCCCCAAATTCCCTGCCCAACCATGCTATATGTCCAATAGACATCCCTTCCTCAAATGTCCCCAACGCTTAACATTTTCTCCAAATTTCCTGCTCTACCATGGAAACAGGTGCAACTGTCGTACATTCCTCAAATTTCCTCATCTTACAATGTTTTCCTGAAAGTCCCTACCCAGCCATACGTGCACAATTCATGTCTGTTACCCAAATATCCCAAACTCTATGTTTTTCTAAAATTCCCTGCCCGACCATGCTAACATGTGCAACTGATATCTCTTCCCTAAACTGCCTCTTTTCTCCAAATTGCCTCGCCGCCATGCAAACGTGTGCGACTGACGTCCCTTCCCCAATTTTCCTCAACTTCAATGTTTTCCACAAATTCCCTAATCTACCACACAAACCTGTGCAAGTAACATCCCTTCCCAAATTTTTCCAATCCTCACATTACTTTCCTAAAATTCCCTGCCCTACCACACAAATGTGTGCAACTGACATTCCACAAATTTCCTCAACTCTCAAAATGTCTTCCCCTAATTCCTCACCCAAACATGCAAACATGTGTAACTGAAACAGAACGACTCACCGCCGCACATATTTGATGTCCACCTCCATGTCCTGCTTGAGAATGTTGATGGCTGTCGCTTGCCTCTTCACTGTTAACAGGCGTAATAAGCGAGTGAGACTGTTGCTAGGCAACAACAAACACGCACGCAAAACATCCACGACAATACTGTTGACGAAACAAGTGGCAAGAAATCATCGACACCCATCAAAACATCCCTGAGACAAGTTAAACTACAGCATCCTCATACTAAAGAACTAGACAAACAACTCCATTTTCTTTTCTTCGAGAATTCCGTTCACGAAGAGATAAAATCTGGTAGCAGGAAACTAAACCATCCTTTCGAGAATACAACACTGGGACGTGCTGGTAACGTCCCCAGTGGCCCAAATTCATCTCATCGAAACAATAAAAAAAATTACGAAGAAGCTAGCATTCAAATATTCTCCCACAATTTCTGAAATCTGTTAGAGTTAAGGGGGACACTGGCTAGAGTTGAACTTCTGAACTACTCAAGTGATCGGAATGAAATTTTCAGGGGAGATTTAACGTCAGATGTAGGTGAACTGTGCGAACTTTCAGCTCTCTAGGACAACTTTACATATCTGCATAAGATGATGTGTCACTCTTCATTAAGAAATCTATGATATGCAAAGGAAGCTATTAGGCACCATTTTGACTGTTTGAATATAAAGTGGGGGATATGGGACTTCAAGCTATCTAGTTTTAATAACTCAAATGGAAATATTTCAGGAAGAGTGATTACCTCAAAATATGAGATGCATATCTGTCCTATGTCAATTTTTGAAAACATAGTTTTTTTGTCACTGAGGACTTCAACTTAAAACAAAATAAAGTAGATAGCCCGATTCCCCGGTCAATTTCAGTTCAGAAACATCTTGATTGTGGTATCACAATACTTTACCTTCGAACAAAAGATTCCCTCGTATGAAATTTGCAGCAAAAAGTGGAACCGAGAAAAATGCATTCAAACATTGAACTCTTTTACCTTGTTACTGCCTCACAATGGGTTGAAAATATTTTATATCAACGTAACAATTTGGCATATGGTTATCAAATTTAGTCTAAGGGTGTGTAATTAGTTTCTAAAACTGAAAACCTCAAAATTGAAAAATAAATTCTTTTAGAAAAATTTAAAATTTAGGCTTATGTTTTCTTTTAACCAAAGTGAAAAAAAAAAAAAAATGCTGTACCACACTTTTAAATGAAGAACGCAGTAACAAATACAGGAAAACACTCGAGACTCCTTACATTTAGGAAGGTGAAAGCATTATAGTCCAGCGGCAGAAATGAGTAATGTTTCTACATGTATTAGTTTAGGACGACGTCCTAGAGTTCGACGCCAAGTACAGCATCTAGGATGACCTCTAGGACGACGTCTAGGACAACACTGAGGACCACACCAAGAATGGCGTCTAGCACGCTGTCTAGGACGACGTCCTAGAGGACGAATTTTAGGACGACCTTAAGGACAACGTCGAGAACGACGCCTAGAAGACGATGTCGAGAAAGACGCCTAGAGGAAGACACTTAAGGAGGCTACAGCGTATTTGCGTGGGCGGCCACATTTGCCTACAGAAGCTGCCAAAAATGTAGACGCAGTCGCCTCACAGTTCATCACACAGAGCACACGAGCACAGACTGAAGTCCGAAGCGTACCTTTTGCATACGGCGCTCCGGGGGTGACATCACTCTCCCGCACTTAACAAGAGTGTGAGCGTGAGCGGCGCGTGCTTGGTGACACATTTTTCTGGCCATCTTTCGGGCACGCCGCTGCCGCTTTCTCGCGTGATGGGACAAGTAAGGTCATCCTAGAGGTCTAGGACTACCTCAAGGACAACAACAAGGACAGCGCCATCCTTGAGCTCACGATTGAGCGGCGCGCGCTGCTCAATCCTATTGCTATGGCCATATACGCCGTTTTTCGCTCAATGGGACAAGTAAGGCTTTCGCCTTAATAAAAATTGAAGAGGGGTACAGCAGAGACTCACCAGTGTCCACAAATGAGCGAATGTCGTAGGTGAGGTCCACGTTGACGTGCTCGGTCTTGCTGAACTGAAGCCCGATGAACCACATCGACTGAAGCTTATCCCTGCGCCCGTTCCCGAAAAAAGAAGAGAGAAAACAAGTCGTCTGTCAAGTGCCACAGCGGCCAACCTGGGACACCACACTAGAGGTGAACAGAGGACGGTCTCAAATGCAACTGATAGTATGTTTTAAAATAAAGAGAATTCACGGAAGTTTCTAGACAAGCGCTGTCGGAAATGGTAACTTCGACGAGGGGAAGCACGGTGTCGGCACCCTTCTCTTATTTGCCGCTCTTCTGGCAATTCCACAGCAACCGCTCGACCGCCCCGACCTGGCAGATCAATTGTTGTGGAACGAGTTTAGGGTGATGAGAAGCCCGTGAACCCTCTACACGCTTGCATTGTGACCGTGTCCGAGCTCACTTGGAAAAAACTGCGCCTAAGTTATCTTTTCTTATTTTTGTGTCTCAACGTTCTACTTGTGGCGCCACAAGTCTCCATTTACTTTACGCCGTGCTCGTTGTGCCTGCAGGAGATCCAATCTTTGCAAAAATTGGCGCACGAAAAATAATGTAGGAATCGAAACGAAAACAACCGGAACCTCTGGAAGTAAACCCAAAAGAGAGTCATGTCCATCGCCCCTCGCGCGAGCAACCGCGATCGGCGAGCTCGTTTTCACGTGCGGGGGCTAGCGGTACAACCGGCTTGCCGAGCCTACGATTCATCTGGGGAAGCAAGAAACAATCAGTTTGGACCACATTTTTTGAGAAAAAAAAATGGAGATGACGGACGAATAAGGGGACAAACACGAAACGTTTTAAGTGCGGCGACTAAACTTTAATTGACACAACTGTTTACATATCGTCTCTCGCGCACACATCTCCCGGAATTTGCACGTGCCTTTGTAACTTTCTGCCACAGCACAATGTTGCACCGTGGCAGAAGGTCACAAAGACGCGTGCGAATTCCGGGAGACATGCGTGTGAGAGACGATACATAAACGGTTGTGTCAATAAGAGTTTAGTCGCCGAGTTTCAGGCATTCTGTGTTTGTCCCCTCCACCGTCTGTCGTCTCCGGTTTTTAAAAAATGCGCAACATCAACCAGCTCGCCTGTTTGTTGTTTGCAGTAGGATTTTGCCAGCACAGCTTACGACACTTCCGCGACACGAGGTTGTCATCGGAACAAGGGAAGCCGCTCACCCGTCCGGCTCACAGGGCGGGAAGGACTCCGGGTTGACGTGGGCGATCTCGATGTACGGGTGCCGCTCCAGGTTGGAGATGAGGATGCGGATCTTGGACTCTACTAGGCCGTACCTGGGAGGGAGCGCAACCGAGGTTGTCGTCGCGCAAGCCAATGCAATGCCCGAGAAGATAGGGAACAGCACCCACCACTCTAAATGGTGCTCCTTGGTCATCGTGGTTGCCATGAGGACAATGAAATGTCTGCCGGAAAAGAAAGAGAGAACGGAATGTTCGGAAGGACAACTCGAGCCAGCACTGGTAAGTGCACGAGCCAATAGTGAAGAGGGTACTTTGCTAATACTTTTGCAATCTCCCAAATAATAACCAAAATGTTTTTAATTTTTATTTGCGAATTTTTGTTCTGCAGGGACTGAGGGGCATGCTCAATAGACCTTTTGCAAAAGCACACAGTGCCAGCCTGTGAAGAACCGGCTTTAGCGGACGACAGGGGCGACAGATGATACACAGTTGCGCACTTTTAAGTGCACAACTGCCCCTGCGTATCATTGAGCACTTTGAAGTGCACCACTTTTCGGAATCCCCCCCCCCACCCCTTCAACTTCCATGGCAAAGAGCAACCTTCCCGGTGCGACTCACTTGTACTTCCCGAAGAAGTTGGGAGGCTCGAACAGCTTTATCCACTCGGTGCGCCCCAGCATGATCTCGTCGGTGATGGCCAGACCTGGAGGGTCGCGGAAACGCCGTTAAGTTTGTCTAATAAATCTAAAGGAAAAGATGCGCTACATTTGCGTGCATTTGAGCCACCTCAAACCATAAGCCAGGGATTCTCAAAACTTTCAATCTCAAGGAACCTCCGGTCTCCCGATTTACAGCCGAGGATCCCCCTCAGTCTCAGTGTCGACGCAGTAAAGAAGTCTCGGCGTTGAGTGCAGGCCTTCCACAAACTAAGAATCATTTGGCTCATTGTTACGCATCGAGGGTGGCTCAAATTAACTAGAATACAATCGAGCCCGATTACATTGAACCCAAGGATTTAGAAATATTGTCTATTTTGAACAGCCAAAATGTATCTTGAAAATCTCACGTAAAAGTATTGGCGGCTCGTGAGTCTGTATCGAACTTCACCACACGGGACGTTTGACGCGTCGAACACCCCGCGAGAGTATGGGTCCTTGTAGTTTAGACCAAACTGCTGGCACTGTGAGGCGCTGCTGCACGATGCGCTTTGCGTCGTTCGGAGGACGAGTGCTCACCCTGCTTGAACTCCTGGCGCATAATGGTGCGCGTGGACACGGACACGTTGAAGGTGGAGTTCTGCTGCGGGTAGGCTGGTGTGATGATGGGCATGAGGTGGAAGCGGTCCGCCACGTTGATGCGGGGGTCCCACACGGGAAAACCCAGCTTGTTCTCCTCGGGCTGCTTCAGCAGCACGGGTTTGGGCCATGGCCTGGGGATCGAACTATCGGTCAGTGGACGGGCAGACGGGAAAGACGACATGTTACCGATCGTTTCGTAAGGTGGCTGGGAAGCCCACCTCTACACCGACGGATGCTCAATTGAGGAACATCTGTCCTGGGGTTCGATTTTGGTCACCACGAGAGCGAGATCTAATTTTCCTTTCGCTGAGCAAGCGAAGACCACTATTCGCCTGCTACGAATCTCTTTTCGCAAACAAATATAAAACAAGAAAACACCGTACGTCGTCTGCTAACAGACCGAAAAAAAGTTCATCACCTGCTACAAACCGAGCACCTCAGCAAAGTGAAATCGGATGACGGCTGAAATTGTGACTGCCTGCTACTTCACGCAAAAAGCCATTGACAACCCGCGCTTCGTTTGCAAATCCCAGGTTGTCCTGCTGCCGTACACAAGCTGAGATCGACCGGTGGATGAATGAGTGCTAAGGACGAGGACATCAGAGGCAGTGAGACCTCTTTCACTATCTGTAAGTTGGCAAGATGTCCTCACCAGAGTATTGCCCAATTTTGAACTCGCAGCAGGTCAAAATTGGGCCTTTGAGGTACCATGAATAAATAAATAAATAAATAAATAAAAATGTATCATTGGTTGATTACGCGCAAGCTGTGATGTCGCATCCAATCAGCGGCCAAGAACGCTCCCACCGTGACCAAAATCGGACCCCTGGTCTAGTCAGTGACGCAATAAAGCAGTGCAGAGGGCCACAGATCTTGGCGCCATAATGTGCATGCCAGGGAATGTTTGGCTCATAGTCGCACATCAAGGGTCGCTCCTATTTGCTAAAATAGTGTTTAAACTGTAGAAACATTTTTGTTATGAATTGGGACGGCCAAGAAAATTGGGGAAGCTCGAGAAACCTATGTGGGAACTCTGGGGAGACTTTGAGTTGCTAGAAACTCGTAGACCCGGCAAGCAACAAATGCAATAAAACAACGGGGTGTTTAAATAACTCGGCGAGTCATTACAGCGGCAAGTGCTGCAAAAAAGTTAGAAAATGGGGGGGGGGGGGCAGTTCAAGAGTTTGAGACTCATTTCTACACGCAGGATAGAGCGAGCTGGAATCGCGTTGGTGGTCGAGCTGCCTCCACAAAATGGCGATACAGGTCTAGCACAATTTTGCTCAACGACCGAAACCAAAATCAAGAGCACACCCCAGCAAAGGACTGGGTATTCATTTCGACCACCCGGCGATTGCTGGACGAGCACAAAAATCTTCACAAACAAGCCTCCGTCCCACTGCAAACATCCGACCGGCATTCGAACGTGCAACCGGGGGATCCGCAGGCCGGCATTTCGCCACCACAGAAAAGGAGGGAGGGGGGGGGCAGCAGCCCAAATCGCACCCGGTGCGAATGCGGCCTTGGGCCAATGCCCCCGCGCGGCACGGAACGCGAGCTCAGGCTGGCAGAGTACGACTCGGCGGCCCACCGCTCACCACTGCGAGAAGACGAGGAAGAACTTGTGGACGAGGGTGGCCGCGGCCGCGTTAGGGGTACAGCTGGCAGGTCCGGGCCACCAGCATGGCCCAGGAGACGCCTCCGAGGTAGCCCAGCACGTTCGAGTACACCCCGTGCTCTGCAACGTCCACACACGCGACCATGGTCGGGGCCGGCTTCTCAACGAGCGCTCTACGTCGTGCCATGCCCTTTTATTACAGATTCGCTTGGCTCTTTATCAACTATAGTTCGAGCAATGGGGGTTATAAGGAGGAGTCGGTATTAAGGGGCAACACTGGTTCCAGACAAGAGCATCTTTATATAACGCGTGATCCAATACAAATGAGATTTACATAGCTTATCTGCCTCTACGATCTGATTACAAATATGTACTTGGCCTTGATGAAGTCTGATTAGTTTTACTAGAACCAAAAGTTTCCATTGCAAAGATTATGGGGAAGGATTAAGACAACTTGAAATATAGAAATCGAAAATTAAACATATTTCAGTAAACTGAAGGGTCTGTGGAATTCAATAAGGTACAAATAAAAGCTCTAGAATGATTTTTTTTTTTTATGACACTTTTCAATTTTCCCTTTTCAAAATGATTTATTGGACAAAGTTTGAAAGGCCTATATAAAAACCCTGATGCCATATTTAACATATTTGCACATCTCATTGGATACCCCACACATGCATCTAGATTGGATATGTGCAAGTGAAGGTATGGATTCCATAAAATAGTGTAGTGTGCAAATATTTAATTCTGAATTAATAGCAAAAAACATGCATTGACTCATTTTACTATTTTCAAGTCAATATTTCAACATAAAAAATACTTATTCCACAAAAATACGTCAGAACAAGATAAGGGCCCGTCAATGTTCGTAACACAATTTCACAAAATGTTTTTTTTCTACCCTTTGCCTCAAGGAACAGTGTCTCCCTTAAAGAAAACAAAATGGGCATGTACCGCTAGCAGGACAACTAAACAAATGTCAGCAATAGGTACAATTGAAGCCGAAAAACAGTTCAAGTCGCTTTCTTGCCCATGTGGGCGGATGAGCCAGCTATTTCAGAAGCCGGCCGCCAAACACTACACATGAAGAAAAGAATCTGTTTACACCTGGATGCAACTTCTTGAGCCAACGCAGTCAAAGCTACGCACCCACACTTTTACCGCTCTCTAAATTGCCAAGGAAGGTTGGGTCGAACTACGGCGTCAACGGCAATCTGACAAGCTCGACGACGTGGGTAAGCCTTGCCCCACGGCGGGGCAACGCGAGAGAGGCGTCGTTTACTCACTCTTGGCCCAGAGTTTGATGGCACGCAGCGACAGCCGAGAACGTCTCCCTGTTTGGGACCAGGTGCAGGATCTCGTCCGTCACCCGGCAGCCTGAAAAGACGCATCCGTTCTAATGCACCTCCGCGCTCCGCAAGGCGAGATGGACCGCACAGACTGGTGCATGGAATGCGCAATCGGCCCGTGAGCTTAGCGTCCAGTATGCTTAGTGACCCAGGTCAGAAAGGGTGCCTGCTGCACGTCCGCCGTGACGCCCACCACGACCGCGGAAGGCACCTTCACGACGTCACCAGGTGGAAAGCGAGATGTCAGAAACGCGATGTACGCACCGACCGGAGGTTGCGTCCCGGGCTCCGCTCCGGAACGGAATGGCAACCCGCCCCTAGGTATCCCACTCACCGTTGAGGCTGCGGACGCACTTGGGGTCAAGGTTCTTGAGGATGTTGACGTCCCTCAGGTCCTGCTGCTCGGGAATGTCCTTGAGGGCCAGCCTCGCAAACAGCATGTCCAAGCTGGGAGACGAGAGAAGGAGCGGGGAGCTTCCACCATCGTTCGGTGCCTGGCCCATGCATCGAAAACGGTCTCGAAGCGGCAATGAATGACACCGCAAAGACCGTCAGGTCGTGCTGTCCGATTCCCGTGGTTGGGCGTAAAAGTTTCGGAAAAAAAGTGCGAGAGAATGAGAGCGGCGCAGCCGTCGCAGCGTCCCGACTCATGGCAGTTGAAGTTTCCGTAAACTGTCAAGCTGGGGAGCGATTTGTGGTAAAACAGGCCGGCGACAACGCGTCACTCCTACGACACGATGGGGTGGAAATCGAGGAGCCACTGTTTAGGACGCACAAAAACGCGTCGGTCGGATACACGGACGGTTTTCCAGTTGCTGCCAACGTTCACCCCAAAAGCGACGCTCGCGGTTAAAAAGGCTACGCGGGCCGTTCGTAGGCGATCGTGCAAAGAGCGGCGATCAAAATAATGCCCACGTATAGAAGCACACTGGCTGGCTTACCTCGATGCCGGCAAACGTCATCTTGATGACCGGAACGAAGGCCTCCTCCACTGCCTGCCAAAACAAGACGACAGAGTTCATCCACCCGCACGAAGTGCGCGACCCCATTTTCTGACAAAGAGTGAGCGGCCAGGAGCGACTGGACCCTCTTTAAAATCATCGAAGGCATAAAACTGTGCCGCAAATCGGGTTAAATACTCGAAGTACACATTCAAGATTTCCGTCACTCGCAGACCAAAATAAATGCCTTTGTGAGCATTCTCAGAGGTTGAGGGGTCGATGGCATCGGGCAAACATGACCGGGCAACGAAATCACCATGCTGTGATGTCATTGTCCCTTCCGGGCACTATACTTCGTCTTTGCTCAAGTCCAGACGCAGCAGACGCCACGAGCTATTAGGACCTATTCAAGCGGCGTCAACAGCGCAAGTCACTGGGCCTTTTCTACTTATGATTGCTTCAGCGATGATAGAACACATACAAAACATGACGAACACCACGATAATGCGCTTTTGACGATGTCCGATTGGTCCCATTAGTTTGCTGCGTTGGCTGCGTCTGGACGTAAGATGAAGGAAGTATAGCAACTCCCACAAGAAATCGACCCCAGAAACACACCTTAAGTGCGGAAGGTTGAGGAACACTTTAGAGTGCAGGAAACTGTTGAAAGGAAAACACTGTTTAGAGCAGTGGTCTCAAACTCGTTTAAGTGTGAGGGCCAGATAGCCCACACCGGAAAGGTCGAGGGCCAAGGTAAGATGGTAAGGGGGGGGGGGGGGGGGTTCAAAGGATTCTAAGGAAGAGAGACCTCGTGCTTCATCTCTTTGTAAACTCACAGTTTTGCCAGTGATACCTTTAGATTTGATTTGTCTAATGACTATTTTGGGCCCTGACCTGATGTGAAAACAAAAACTGAAATGACACCGCCCCGCCAACGTGCTGACATTTTTAATAAAACAAGAGAGAAACTGCACTGTTCTTCCCGTTGCTTAATTCACCGAGGAATGAACCAAGCTCAACTTGTATCGAAAAGAAACAATTGGTTAATTTGACAGTTCTTGTTTGCCTGGCAATTTTTAATATAACACTTTGAACGAATAATTGAATTTTTATGGTGATATTTTCTTAAGGCGAGAATCCCGAGCTCCTAGCTTTATCTTTGGCTGTTGTTCCTGCAAATAGAGAATTCAGTGCAGCCGAGATGCATCCCTCAACGAAGAACTTGCGCTTGCAGCCTAGTAAGCGGAATTGTTGTACATTACAAAAAACCTAGGAAGCAAAAGCGAAACAAGAGACAAATGAACACAGGTAAGTAATCCCGAGCTCCTAGCTTTATCTTTGGCTGTTGTTCCTGCAAATAGAGAATTCATGCAGCCGAGATGCATCCCTCAACGAAGAACTTGCGCTTGCAGCCTAGAAGCCGAATTGTTGTACATTACAAAAAACCTAGGAAGCAAAAGCGAAACAAGGGACAAATGAACACAGGTAAGTGTAAACTATCCTAATACCTTAAAAGACTAGAGCTACTTTTCGAGCCAAAATGAATCGGCGAGATGAGATCACTATGGCGCATGCCATTTCTAGAGCATTGGAACCAGGATTCGTAGACAGTTGCTTGTGGGCGGCGTGTTTGAGACCCCTGGTTTGCAGGGATAATTATAGGTTCGTGCCAACGTTACTAGAGCCCCTCAGTTGGGAAACTGCCATAGAGACTGCTCTGAAAAAGTGGCATCGACCCGTCCTCCAGAACCGAGCTAATGGCGATCACAACTCCGCCATTTCTCGCGCAGCGGCCACTCGAGGAAGTGCACAGGACTTCCATTTTGGCGTTAATCGGCCATGTTGGCGCCGAAACAGATACGGTGGAAGGGGTTTCAGGGGTGCCACACCCGTCTCCCAAGCAGACGCGCCGCGAATTACTACCGAAGTTAAAATGCGCCTAGGTCGGGACGCGCCACCTGAAATCACCACTGAGGCATGGTTGTATAAAAACAATATTAATTGTGCTGCAAAACCTTACTAACTAAAGATTTTAGAAAACATCACCCGCCTTTTATTTTGTACTAAACTCCTATAAAGGTTACTACAAAAGAATTTTTCCCGTTGGTTTTTACGCAAAAAACATGCTTTCCAAAAGCTCAAGGTGACCACAGTACAGACAAATGATAAAGAGTGGCGCTGTTGTCGTATTTAGCTCGGTCTCGGTGGACGCCAGTGGCCCAGGTTTCAACGGTGAGTTTCCCAACTGAGGGTTTTAGTAACGTTGGTTCGTGGTGAACGGAAAAGAAGGGAGAGGGGTGAGACCAACATCCCCTAGACGGCCATAGTGCCGTATTTCTTAGGCTACATGCTGGTACAGCGTTAGCATTTTTCATTGGGACTCATGTCCCGGCTGACGCAAGCGCTCGTATTCGATCGGCGCCCCACTCCGGACTACAGTAGGAGACACGGAAAACCCCGGCATTACAACCTCGCTGTCTGGGAGGAAGGGGGTCGGAGGGATGCACTCACCCTGAGGTCCTTGACCTCTTCCTGCTGCCGCAGCAGCTCTACGAAGGAGGAGAAGAAGTCCGTCCTGTCGACGTGCCTCGGGGCCACGCACAGGGTGTCAATGTCGGCGCCTGCACAACACCAAATTGGCTTGCAGCATCAGGGGGGGGGGGGGGGGGGCAAAAACGAGCAGACAAAGGCCGTGTTGCAAAACTTGCTCGAATTGATCTGCGTTACTCCGGCGGATGATGTCACATGACAGGACTGATAGAGCAATGCTGGACACTGGTAGGTTTTCTAACGGCAAGGTACAGAACCTTTACCTTAGAGCGAGATCGAGTGAATTTAGGAACACGGCCAAAGAGACCCACGCCAGATCGAAGCGACGGCTTCGTTTCGGAAATGTTTTGGCAGAGGCTTGATTTAGCACGGAGGCAGCGGCATGGTGTCAAATATTTGAATGTTGCTTGAGAGTACGGAAAAAAATATATATATATATTTCTGTTGTCACTTTTTGTTTTTTGCCAATTCCTCGTCGACAAATAGCTGTCCCAGCGTATTTAGAATGTGGAGTATGCCATTGTAATTTATGCCATCTATCTCCAAATACTGTAAACAACTTTTGTGAATTTTACGACTCGAAAAACATAGCAAAGAGGTGATCTCGCAAATATTGCCTTGTCCCCCCCCGAAATCGCAAAATTTTCTGCCACGTGAAATGTTCCCAAAACTATCTGTACAATTTGCAAAATATCGAGCCCTTGAAAGTGAGGTTGTTTACGGTACTTCTTGTGCCGAATTTGTCAACTACTCTATGTTTCCCCAGTTTATGACGAGACACCCCTGTATCGATAAAATTCGACGTTCCTCGCCATCCCAAAACGGATGCTCCCCTCAAACCCACGGTTGAAGGAGCACCCACCTTTCGTGTGGACCCCAAGGCGGTACGACCCAAAGGTGTAGATCTTGCCCCCGACGTTTTCGGCCACGCTTGGCGGCATGTTCTGCAGACGAAGACAATGCACACCAAAGTTCGACGACGCAGCCCCCACATCCAAAGCCACTGTGCAAGGCAGTGTTTAGAAACCGGTGCAGCCTAGCAAACACTCCATTTCCCTCACTGCACCGGTTTCAGCACCCCGCCAAGCGGTTCTCGCTCTACACTCCAAGAAATCTGGAGTGCCTTCTTTCCCGCAATGCCCCTAGGAGACTCAATAGTAATGAATGGGCCGAACTTTAGCCGAATCGAAAATTCAGCACCGGGCAAAGCCAAAGTTTTGCCGAACTTTCCTGAAGATTCGGCAAAAATACATTGTTGCCAGACTGAGAAAAGTTTATACTTCTGTTTTTCGGTCAAAAACAATTTTTAGGTAATTTATAATGCATAATGACACAATTACTACTAAATAAGGTGATATTCTACAAGACAATTGTATCGGTGTCATTTTTGTGTTTACTGGCAATTTTACAGTGGATTTTAGCCGAATTGGTGTGATAACGAGATTGCGTACTAGAGGGCGTAGTCGATATGCGAGTTTTGGTTTTGAGGCTTCATGAGTGCAAACTTGCAAGTGTGTACATTGTTAAAATAAAGGTGGTAAAACTGTGTTCTTACTTTCTCTGAAAGTCGCTGTTTCATGCGCAAAAATGAACGCAACGGCTGCTGAGCCTTCACCAGAAGGGAGAGAACAATATTATTGTAAATATGCATGTTTTTCAATTTGAGTCACGTGACGCCAGCTTTGCATGAAAGTGTGCATCCCAATTCCGCACGTCTTAACCTTTAAAATGCCGGTTCCTGATGTTAGGACACACACTGGCATTTAGGAAGATGGGAAAAGTTGGGAATGTCAAATGTGCAACATCGAGCATGATAGTTCTGTGTTTAGTTTTACGTGAACAGATGAAAACAGCGAAATAAAGCTAATTAAAAAGCATTATTTTGTTTTGACACAAACTACTTGTGAGCTGAAAACAAGATTGCCATATCTGGGAGAGTGCTTTAAAGTACCTGTGAGTCAATGTTGCAACCACCTCATTGCATCACTGGAGGGATCAAATGAAAATAATGTTATCCAGAATGTACCACATTTGTCACTTGCGCAGTGGACTGCACCAATTCCTGGTCAATCTTCTGTTCTCAAGCAGAAAATATTGGCCCCGTCGTTCTCGCGTGTACGCAGATGTTTGCCGAATTTTTGCCGAGACTTTGCCGAACTTTCCTTCAAAAGTTCGGCATGCGTCACATTACGCCAAATCTGAAGTTCGGCAGATTCGGTCTACGACTAGTTAATAGGCCGGTCTCACCAGCCAGTTTGACTACGCCACCGCTGCCACAATGCATCGAAGGAATTTTAGTCTTTCTGCCCGTGCGACAACCTCGCTAGAGCTCTGCGCGTGTGGAACACGGGGAGGCTCGAACCCTCGCATGCACGGCCGTCTGCCTCCTATGAACTAAAGTTATGGCGGCGACACGTGTGTGCCGAACACTTAGTGAGATTGGTCTATTGCTGCGATCCACGGAGGGTGCTCAAAGAATGATGGCCTGCACCTTTTTCTTACGAGCGCAACCACTGCGCCGACATGCGAGCATGCTGTTTGAATGCACCTCACGAGAAAGCATGGAAAACACAAGGCCCGTTGACGGTCAAGCTGTACAAATACCGTGAAACGGCCCTTTAAAAAGCACCATCTAAAAATTTGCCTACGAGATTTCGTTGTCACGACGCCGACAGGGTCATCCTGCTTATCGCACCAACCCTCAAGTTCCCTCGCCCGTCCTACAACAAGCCATCGTACCCCGACTCCTCTCAACGGTGTTTTAACCTTGACCACGTGATGGCTCGTCACACATAAACCCGCTCCCGCAGGAAGGATTTCAAGAGGGTTTTCGGGCCATTAGACGGAAGGGAATTGAGCTAATATGTAGCGTCAGTCGTTTTCTGGTGAGGCCACTATGTAAAAGCGCGTTGCTTCGCAAATGACTCCCCGGGCAAGCGCCCAAGCCAAAAGGAGCCCTCACCTTCTTCACACTGACGTCGTAGATCCACTGCTTGACCAGCTCATTGATCTTGGAGAGCACCTCCATCCTGAAGGAATGAGGACGGAAAAGACATGCAAATGAGGCAGCACGCGAGACCACAACGTCCCGGTGTCCCTACACCATCGAGTTACAGACCTCTATCTTGAACACGCGTTGAACAGAGTTCCTACATCTCGCATAAACAGATATGCAGTCCCCACTTTCTGGATGCTGTGCCCACTTCCGTTTAATACTTTAAAATATGCCATGTTATAAGCCTGGCTAGGAATGGAGAGGTGGGATATAACCTTTAGCTGCCACCCTCCCTCCTATAATCATAGCTTCCAATGTTATAAAAACACAAGTCTGCCTTTCTCTAGGAAGTCCAAACTGAAAACTAGAATGGTGGCTTTTGTCGTGACCCAAAATTACAATGACCTGTTGTTCTGAACAAAGTTTGACGTGATAAACGGTGAACACTTTTTGTTATTTCGTTAATAGATTGAAATGTGAAAGGAAACTGGAAAAGCTTTTCACCAGGACCACTGACCATGTGCTCTGACCAAGCTTATTTGCAGATACAATTTTTTGTTTCATTGTTTTTAGCCAATGTGAGATAGAAATTTTGAGTTTTTTCGGATAATTCGAATTGACAAAAGGTTTACCGGCAAGTGTTTTTCGGATTTTATTGGATTTATTCGAAACACGGCATCCTAGACATATGGTATTGGAACGGATGGTGACAGGACAGAAGATGACAGGAGAGAAGGTGACAGAATGGAAGGTGACGAGACGGAGGGTGATGGGAGGGACGGTGGTGGGACAGATGGTGTTGGAACGGATGACGACGGGATGGAACGTGACAGGAGAAGGTGACAAGATGGATGATGACGGGACAGATATTGACATGACGGATGGCAAGCGTGTGGTCACGGAACAGATGGCGAGGGGAAACAACAGATGATGACTGATGGCACAGAGATGTTGATAGGACACAATAGATGATGATGGGACAGATTATGACGGCAAAGACAGGACACAAATGATGGCACAACAGATGGAAACAGGACGCAAACGATGGAGACAGGAAACGACATATGGTGACAGGACACACAATGGGACAGAAGGTGACGGGAAACAACAGATGCAGACAGGACACGACCGATGGTGACAGGCCATACACAAGCGAGGTGAAGGGAGGTGCGTTGCCCACCTGTGTGCCAGTTCGTCGGCCGACTCGAAGAGGCCGAACTGGCGCAGGGTGTCCTCCAGGTCCCGCGTTCGTGCCACGTCGCTCGCCTTGGGGGTGCCATGCTGATGGGCGACGTCATGCCCAGGGTCTTGTCCCCTGGCTGGGGAGGAGGTTGCTGGCCCCCGAGGATGCCCCCACCGGCTCCCAGGGGTGGCCCCCCATCGCAGGGCACCCCACGCTGGGCAGAACAAATGGGTTCAAGTCGGCTTACAGCAGGGTGCCTACCAAAGTTCTTCTCTCAAATTTTCAAACTTTTTCGGGTTTAGCCCAGGTATTCTGATTAATTTCCTTGACTGTCACAATCAAAGAAAATGCAGAGAATGGGGCTGCAGCTGTCGTTTGCATCATTCCCGTTTAATCCAGCAAGACGGCTGGTGACTTAAGTTGGCTGGTGATGTGCATCGGACAACTGTTACTGAGCGCAATAGCCATCCACGCCGCCCACACCGGTTATCTTCCTTGGCTTAGCCAGCTTTCTGATGATTCCCCAGACTTTTCCAGATGCTTTGAAATTCCCCGACGATTCCAGGTTGGTAGACACCCTGTATGGTATCAGTTCTCAAACTTGTCAATCTCAAGGAACTCCCATTTCGCACCACTGACAATTGAGGAACCCTTCTTGGTTTTGGCACACAGCATGTGCAGACCTTCTGAACGTGCACAAAACGACGCCTCTAAGCTGCTTGGGTGACCCAAAAGCATTGGAGTCCATTATTCTAGAACTCTCTATTGATACAATAAAGGGGCGCAGAAGCCTACGGGCCCTCAAAATAATAATTCACAAACTGGAAAGTGATTGGCTCACAGCTACGCAGTGGGTGGCTCAGATCTTCTAAAATAATGCTTAAAGGAACACTGCAAGAAAAAAAGTTTGTTTTTAAAAAGCATAGATGGGACACGTAATTTTAAAAAATTTTCCACAATAACTTTTTTTTTTTAATTTTTACGTTTTCTTGACGCAATTTAGGTGGATGTTACAGCCCGCTCTAAGCATCGCCCACAGATCTCTGGGCCCGCCCATTACAACTGGGCTGCCTTGGCTGCTCGACTGAACAGGCTAACAGGCGTAGTGTCTCCCTTTCGCGTCATCCGGTGTTTCTAGTCGTGCTGCTGCGTGCTGCTAGTCGTGCGAGCAGACGAGCAACAGCCTCTGGCGTTGTCTGCTATTTCACCGCCGTCTAGCGTCGTCTGCAGTGCCCGTGAGACGCGACCACAAAAGCTGCGTGTTGGCGTCCGCTTTCGCCTCCGTCCGTCCGCTATTCATCTCCCGTCAAAAAGCTTCTACAATGCTCAGAAGACGCGACCGTGAAAGCGACGTTCTAGCGTTCCATCATGCACGAGCCACGGTCTAATACAAGCGTCAGTCAGCATCTATTTATCTGCCCCAAATAAGCTGCAAAGATAAGCTGTCCGTGCACAAATGCAAGCAGCACCAAAAAAAAAAAAAATCTTCATAACACAGACACACACAAAAAATATTTTAATTATTTCTTAGCGCAGATAGAGTGGAATTGCAGGTTCTGCCGCAGCTTCCTGAAAGCGATTTCAGAGTAGCAAGAACTCTCGAGCTAGCGGAGTGGCACGCGAGCGGTTTGATTTGTCGGGTCTGGACAACGGCCGTGCACGAGACGACGACCCTCGGGCGTCCCCAATTTAGAGCAGTGGACAGGGCCTTACCAGGCGCCGCTTGCCTGGCCTTTTGCCAGCATTGCACGAACGGCATTCCACGCCTGTCAACACGCCGGCAGCGCTCTTCGTCACTGTTGTCGTTTGTGCAACGAGGCACGTCGGTTTGGAGGGGCCCGAGCGCGTAAAGGCGCTGCAGCGCCCAGGAATCCCAGGTTCAATCCACACCCCTGCCGGTTTCGGTCTGGGTCAGCGTCGATGGTAACAGCGTGCTGTCGTGGATCGCTAGTGCATGATGCTCAATGAGGGCTTCAGCCTAGCAGTCATACTACCCCACCTGAATTCTTCACCTACAACAGAGGGGTTCCCTCTTTTCGTCCTTAAATACCATTACTCCAGACTTGTCACTACTAAAACTCATGCCCAAGGTGTCCCCTTCCTCTCCTCGTATTCCAGCCAGTTCGTGTAATGTATGCTGGCTATCTGCCATGAGTACTATGTCATCCACATACATCAGTCTTGGTATTACCTGTATTACATTTCTTCCTCCTTCCATATAACTCACATCAAAATCTAGGTTGCTCTGCTCTAATTTCTTTTCCATTTCACTGAGATATATAACTAAGATCAGCGGTGACAGTGGACAGCCCTGCCTGAGTCCTCATTTTATTGCTGCGGGTTGTGTAGTTTTTGCTTCCCATATTATAACTACCTTATTGTCTGTGTACACCTGCTGAAGAAACCTAACCAAATTTGCATCTAAATTATACTTCTTCAGCTGACCCCAGAGTTTTCCTGGCTCACATGGTTGTACGCTCCCTTTATGTCCAAAGAAGCTAACCATAAAGGAGTTTGCTTCTTCATTGTTATTTCTATACACTGAGTGGTGACGGATAAGTTATCTTATAGTCTTCTATCTCTTCGGAATCCATTTTGGAGCTCACCCAGTATTTGAATATCTTCTGCCCTTCCTCCACTCTACGCTTTACTATCTGCATAGCTAATCTGTATAGAACTGAAGTTACCGTTATCGGACGATATGACTTAATGTTGTCTTTCTTTTCTTTGCCTTTATATATTAGTCTCATTTTACTTAGTTTCCAATCATGGGTACCTCTCCTCCCAAGAAAGGAGACTATCAATGTTGCACAATTGACGTCTGAAAAGGGTCTGTTATCCTATTTTCCACAATGTTTTCACCAAGTTCGCAAACGATCCCACATTTCCTCTTGCCGACAAACCGAGAGAGCCTACATTCATTTGAGCCGTCCGAGCGTCAAAGGTTGCATGAAATCAACGATGAGTCTCTGTCCTCGAATACTGTCGACTCGAAAATTCGCAGTGTTCAGAACGCAGTTGTTTTCTTGTTTGTACAGAGCCGGTCCACTTGCACCTTGCACGGGGATGCACAGATAGCCTTCACCTTGCAGCCGAGCACTCGAAGCCTAGATAGCGCCGAAAATGCATCCTGGACTTTCGAGCGCGAAGAACAAGAAGCTTGGACGGCAAAGGATGTCTTCCTGACAGGTTTAGCTGATATTCTGAATATACATCTCGAGTCAAACATGGATGGATGGATGGATGAATGTTAACGGCTGTACCCTTTATAACGGGCGGTAGCTTACGCCACAAAAGCCAAAAACATGATTTTTTCCCCTCACCCTTCTAAGCCAATTTGCTTCCCCTTTGCGATTTTGTAACTATCACCAGGCGGTGTGGAATGTCACCAGGATTTGGTGATTAAAATTATGTTGCCAGTCGTCCGAACCTTTATCTGAAATTGCGGAAACGGTTTTCCATACTCTAGAAATGTTGGAACAGTCCGCCACAAAGCAAAACGATGTCGCCTGAGCTTCTCGACGTTGTATCCAAAGCTCTGGAAGCTGCATTTTCTAATCGCAACGATTGCCAATTAGTGCCTGCCCTGCACAAAGTGCCGAAATGGCTGTGCCCAAACGGGAACAAGTGCTGGTACTCCTAAAGTTTATTTACCACTATGCATCTTTTCAACACGCAACAGTTTAGTGAAACCAATATTTTGCGGAATTGGCCCGTTCACACATAAGCTTGACGTGCAAAACCTGCGACGTATTGACTCACGAGAATTTCACCAAACCTTGTCATCTGCATTGGGAATATCAAGCGTTTTGCATCAAAATGATATGAAGTATGCATTGTGAAGCGATAGTCTGTTTGATTAATACCACTCGATAAACTTCGCAGGATTTGGCTCACCCGGTCTACTAGGCCTGCCAAACCAGGGAAAGACCACTAATGTCAAAAAACAGGCAGACAATCTCTAAGTATTTCGGACATTTTTGCACCACTAAAAGACCAGTTATACTCAGTCATCATGTTTATATGCAGTGCTAACACTCGTTGCAACTGTAGAGGTATCTTCACTGCGCCACCAACTGTACCAACCTGTACTGCTAACGCGTATCGCAAGTTTGTACCGCTTGCCTGCCTCTCGCTCACTGCCACGTTTGTTTTCTCTTTTCGGCTTTGGCTCGGATACGGGACCAGCCAAAAACCAGGCTCCTCCACAAGCTCGCTCTGCCTCAAAGGTCAGACGTCATAGCAACGTTGCGCGGCCATTGGCAGCGTCAGCGCTTCTCCTTTGGGTGATTGATAGGCCTCGGTGAGGTTTCAGCAAAATCTCGCCTCCAGAAGCGAGGAGCACGTGCAACCTTTTCGAAGGCGCACCACTTTCTCGGTCGCATTTAGACGGGGCATCTGTTTCCCGAAACCTAGTTTTGCAACACAAGATGCATCATGTGAATAGACCTTTAGCGTGGCCTATTTAGTGGTTCTAGGTGATACCACCGAGTAAAAAGGAGCAACTGCTTCTCCAAATGGCACAGGCATCCTGGGAGCTAACTCTCCGGTACACCAAGAACATACAGCATCAGCTGGTGTGCTTAAACTTACAGAAGTGATAGATGTAGGTATGGCAGTACCCTTTGTGTGTGCAGCATTTTAAAAATTTGTGTTCTAGCTTTCCAATTTCTTTTACATAAATTTCAAGTTCAGCAACTAAGTTTGCAAAACTCAGTAAATAATCTAACTTTCGTTTTATTTTAAAGATCAGCTCATGGGGAGAGTTATGTTGTAATGCACCATATGTTAATTTAAAAAAAAAAGAAAAAAAAGATGTGGCGTGTTTATTTTTTGTAAATTACTCCTTTTCCTTATGGTAAGTGAAGAGTTAAAAGTTTCGTTAATGGCAGGGTAGGCATGTGTTCATGCATATTCTTGCAAGTATGTAACACGAGCTCGTACAAGATGGACACTTATTGACAACAAAAAAAATGAGGATACACAAAACATGCTGGGCACGGCAACATCCTAAATTTGTGCATTTGCTGTGCAAGCTGGGTTCTCATACCTCGGCAAGGGAAACACGCCAAAACCGGAAAAATTGCGTGCGAACCTGGCCCGATACCACCGATCATTATCCCAAATTTTGCGGGCCAAATACACTTTACGGGGTCGTGTACGAGCCACGAAAAATTGGCGTACACCGGTCAAACCGAAATATCTCAGGGTACTACATCAGCAGTCAGTTGTTTCAACGCCGACTGATCGCTCAAGCAGAGTACGACCCTTTTTTTCGCGCTGCATACAAGCGTCTCGTACACGTCTCGTAAACCCCCGACACTACTTTGGAAATTGGCATCTACACGATGCAGAAGCGAGTTAATGACAACGACCCGAGCTCCCAGTGTCCCAAGTTGTTGCAGCAAACGCTTCGGAGAGCTGAGAAAACGGTAAGCCTATTTATGTGTTCCGTCGCGGAAGCCCTGTTCGCCGTTGTTTGTAAGAACGCAGCGTTCCCACACCGTGTTGTGTTCTGTAGCGGAGGAAAACGGACCATTCGGCAGTTCTGAAGACGGTCCCGCGGTTTGTAAAGGTCTGCTTTGTCAAATACGCAACGATGTTTTTGTTCATCGGCTAAGCCTAACCGCGGCGTCCACAGGTCCAGCGCGTTGGATGATCGGAGAAACGATGTTTTCGAGCCTCACCTCGACATCTTCTGCCTCACGAGCACAACGGCGGGGTTGTGTGATCCTTTTCAGCCGTCCGGACCGACTTCATGGGTGAGAAATTGACGGCTAAACACTTTACCAGGCAAAAAAATTCTTGTCGGGGCCGTCTGCTGCTCAACTTTCGCACGGAAGCGACGTTGGAACGGAAGTTGAGGCCGATCCGCCGTTCGCACGTTTCCACCGCCAGAAAATCCTACAAATGTGAAGGTAATTCGAATTTTAAGGTTTGTTAAAAAAACATTTGTTTATTGAATTGTTATCAAATTCAGATAACTGTGTGTACAATCGATAAATCCGACTTTCAAACAAATTACGCTTCATAAGTGGTAGTGTGCGCATACCCCGCCAGACACATTCCACGTTGCGGTTTGTGCAGCAAAAAGAGAAGGTCCTTTAACTCGTCAGCTGATTCCGCCACCATTCTAATCGCAGCCACGGGAACGAGCTCTGTATCAGCGAGAGTCGACGATGGATACAAGTTTGCACGTCTGCAACTTTCTTGGAAGTTTTGTGCCGAGCTGACAGAATGATTTGGACGCTCCTGAGATTACCGTGCACCGTGGTCGCCGCCATCAAGCAACTGGTAGCACGGACGTTTTTCCTTGCCGTCGTGTTTTCCGTCATAACATGGTCGTCCATACTTCTGTACGGGATGTTCTATTGGAGTTACATCCCAAAGTCCTCTCACCTCTTTCCTGTGCATCTGCACTTCGAGTGAGTACTTCCTAGGTCTGCGCGGTTTGCGCACTTTGCTCTTTATCGGTGTTTCAAAGGCCATTGAACCATTTCAACGTTTGTTTTGGCTTGATTATTGTGTATGCACGACAGACTGGCCGATCTCATCTGATGTCGTCCGTTTTTTCTGTACTTAACATACACCTAACAGCGCAATTATACTGCTTAATTTCTGGTGCTGTCGCGCTAAAAGAAAGCGCCACTTCACAGTTATACGAATTGGTTTGTAGAGGGAACTTGCAGAAATTAAAAGAAGTAAAAAGCAGAACAGTTTTTGTTTCTAAGTTCTTTATACTAAGAGTAGTTATATTTAAAAGTTATATCCCAGTTATATTTAAAAGTAAACAGGATTCTAAACAAGAATATTATGTCGATTTCAGAAGCTACATAATAACCATTGGTGTGTGTGTGTGTGTGTGTGTGTGTTTAAGTCTATATTGTGAACAAAATTCTGTTATTCAAAACTATTGCATATATATTCTACATCACAGTGGTCAGTTGCTGCTAAACTAACTTTATTTTATTTTTATTTAATATAAATGGCTTTATATGTCCTCGCCATTTCAGCTGGACATTTTCCAAGCACCCTTGAAGAAATGTGGTGCATAAAATATATGTTTACATTTTCTTACCCATTCTCACCTGCCGGCTTTATTTCACATCGTCAGCACCTCTCTGTCATCTATACGTCGTCGTCCTCTCCTTGTAGATATCATCTCATAATCATCATCACTAGACGTGGCACCGCGGGCCTCCATGGTACGGGCTGTCACCTTTCCACGGTGCCACGGCTCTCCTGAGCCGATAAAGATTATATAGTTTTTTTGTTTTTTTAATAAATTCTATTGCATATCCTTCAAAAGGAATGATAGCACATGTCTGCGTGATAACATTTTTGTCTACAGTGTTATGACAATGTCATCTTTCCTCAGGTCGAGAAGTTGTCCAGAAGGCTTTTGTGACTACCCGGTGGCCAATGTGACTGTGGTCAGGCCCGGATATGGGGAGGTGCGTCTTTATCAGCTTCTTCAGTGGAAGATCTAATCTAATCTCTGGGAGACAAAAATGACATGTATCTCATTTGCCGAAATCATTCTCCCATCACACAGTACCTGGCAAGAGGACAGCGCTACAAAATCTACCTCGATCTAGAGATGCCTGAATCTGATGCAAACCAGAGGATAGGTGAGAAAAGTACAGGCTCTCTCGCACAAAGTTGTACAGGTCTTCTGCAAGCATCAGTGAAGTACATGTCACAGAAAGCTGAAACTCAGCCCAAATGTCACGTTTAATGGCAATACATGATAACTTGGGAAAGTTTGAGTCTATAGAATTTTCTAAGTAAAAAAATTATATGATGTCTTCAAAGAGCTTTTAGTGAGGAACCATCGAATACATGTCATCTGATACTGATGAGGTAGCAGACGAATAGTGCCTACTACCAATAAGGCTACAGATAAACAACATCTGCTAAGTCATTCGGTGGCATACGAATAAGATCTTTTAACTCATTAGGTTATTGAAAAATAGCGTCTCCTAACTCATTGATTGTAAATGGATATAGTGTCGGCTAAATTAATATGGTGTCTGCTACCTAACGCCTCTGATGCCTAACTAGGGCGCCTTTATGGGCTGAAATTCTCACATCAGCACAGTATCTGCAATGTGTACAATTTATTTATGTATGTGAAAAGTCCCATAAGTTGTTCTTTCAAAGCTTATTGAATACGACTGGAAAATTAAAACAATGCCGTCAGTTTATAGCTACGTTAGCAGTTTCAGATTAAAGCAAGATGATAAGACAAATATAATCAAACTGATGACTGTACTGTGGCTATTATGGTGATGTATGCACCAAAATTAGAAAGTCAAAAGTTAGCTACTCACAGTCATAGTTTTCCAGTAGGTTTTACACCTACATTTCTGAAATGTGGTTTGCTTTACATATATTTTGATATTTATGTATTGCATAGGTGTACGAGTAGCTCTAAAATCGCATCACAAGATATCAACAGCTACAAATGCCTACATGGGCTTCCAGTATTATCTTAATAACCAGATTAAAAAAAAACAACGTAATTCAATATCATCTGACTGGATCGCTCGAGACTTTCTGCTGACTGTGTTTTGTGTGTCCATTCCTAACTTTTGCAAACGGATGTCTTTGTGGTGTTCAAAGTGTCGCACCCTTTGCTCCTCCCCACAGGCATGTTTACGGTCAAGATAGACATGATTACCGAGACCGGGAGGTCGTGAGGTCCTCGCTCAGATCGGTAAGCCGAGAGGCCCGCTCTTCTCGTTTAGTTTTTTTGTTAATTTTCAGAGTGTGCTCTTGCGGATGAGACAATGCTATCTCTCCTGATAGCCGGATTTGGAACTCCTCAAGAAGTGAGCGAGAAACAGAACGTCTTATGGAGGATGTCAAGAGGAAGTACAAGCAGTGGAAAACGTCTTGAAGTGAGGTCCTCTTTGGAGACCTCGAAAAAACACAACCGTAAAATACTGCGCATCCGCCCATTAATTTATAAGATCTGAGAAAATACGCACAGTACATTTATATGTAAAATTAATGACCGGACAAGCGCCCATCCTCCATTTGTTTTTGCAATTATCTCCAATTTTTTTAGTAAATGCTTCCCCAATATTTAAAGAAATTTTTTTCTTTTTAATGTGTTTGGAGAAGGCATGTATGTGGTGAGAAGCACTTTTTTGACAAAAAATAGGTTTTTTGCAAAATTTGAGTTTTGAGACTCAATTTGAGTGTTGTGATGGGCTTCAGCCCTGTCTCCCAAATAGCGGCCAGGCTCTTTAAATCGACCGCATAAATAAATTTTTTAACTTATCTTGCTACGATTTTCTGCGGCATTGCCCACAGGTGGTGCATATTTTCTATAAAATTTGCAAAGATTTGCCTGAGAAAAAAGTAAAAAAGAAAAAGGCTTAACTCTTATGGAAACTCTGCAGATCACCGGTCTTCAAACAATAAAGCGCGCTATGGTTTGAAGACCAGGTAATTGTTGTTCGATCTTTGCAAATTTTATAGACAAAATACACCACCTGTGGGCAACGCTGCACAAAATCGTAACGCGATAGGTTAAGAAATCGATTTTTGCTGTGGATTTAAAGAGCCTGGCTGCTATTGGAGACACCCGTATTTCGGGACGACATGCCAAGATACTGGAAACGCTCCCAACTCGGAGTGTTTCTTGTGACGTAATACTCTACAAACACATTTTTGGGGAGAGTAAGTTTATTGTATGACATGCATGTCCTATTTTAGCACTGAACAAAGAGAGGTTTTGCCAGTTGAGTGTCCCTTTATTGAGTGGAAAAAACGAGTGACGGGTTTCTACGAAGTTGCAGCGGGTAATTGGAGCACGTAAGGCATAAAGGCCATCGCTCGAGTCAGAAGTAAAATGCTCGTTGGAAAAGACTGAGGGAACCGTGGCCTACATTTTCATCTTTAATTGTTTTATTATAGTTACATACCTTGAGTGTCAAGGCTGGTTCACACACTTTTGTTTGGTTGTAGCCAAGTGCGCTACAACCAGTTTTTAAGCCTCTTGTGACTGCTGCTCAGTAGCGCAGTCAATTGTAAACAGATGTGAGATGATTAAAAGCCGGTTGTAGTGTACTCTGAAACAGCCTTTAGCAGTGGACGTTGTTAACTTGATTTACTGAAATGCAACGCTAGAGATGTGTCACGTTATATCATGTGTGCACAGTGTGGAGCATGTGCGCAAGTATACTTACGTCAGCGTGCCTCAAAGATGGACGAGTTGCTTCAGAAAGTTGCAGTTTGGCTTCTTGGAGGTATCGTTTTGTTGTCCAGGCAGCATTGAAATATGTCCAGGAAAGCTGCCTTTTTATGAAAGAGAGAGAGAGAAGGTTAAAGAGGCATTAAAGAAGATTTTGAGTGTGGCATTTTGTGAGGATGACTCGATCCGCACATGACCATGTCTGTTGCAGGTTTAGAATAGTAGGGCAAGTTCCTCCCGCAAAGCTATCTGCTCGCCTTAATTGGTGATTTCCTCCTCTCCACTCTCCTTTTCTTCAGCGTTACGCTCTGCCGAAATGGAGAGTTCGTCCTCCTCTTCTGTCCCTGCAATAGACGATGGCGCAGAGCAATGGCCACTAGGAACTGTCCACATGCCCACTTCCTTCCACGTTGCTATTGCAAAAAGTCCTTGGTCATTCTGTTGTTTCCAGAGTAGCAGTTAACGTTTTGGGTCCCCTAAACCTCGTGCGGAAGCTGTGAGATTGCGCCGAATGTGTTACGTTGGCGCGTGCAGGGTGTTCTTCGCTACAAGTCGGCCATGGTGCGTCTCTTTTCGACGCTCACCTACATCCCGATGCTCATGTTCGGGTCGGCTGAGGAGAAGCAGATCGTATCCGTCCTGCTGTTTGACAGATACGAGGAGGACTACGTGAGTGGCGGCGACAAGTAATCCGCATGCCCATTCTTGGTTCTATGCTAGGTGGCGTAAGCTACCACCCGATACTAAGGGTTTGGACACTGCCATCCATCCATCCATTCACTTTCACCGCTATACTCTATTTACTTTTACTCTGAGAATACAGCTGAAGCTACAAGCGTGAGCTAGTCCACGCATTTCTAGTGCGAGTGCTCGCTCTGCGGAAGAACGCTTCAAAGCAGCGACCTTGAGCTCTCGTGCTTGTGGCATTGGCTGCAATCTCAACCTAAGGGTGAATGGAGCAGTGGTTTGCCACAGCAGCATGCCAATATTCGGGGATGGTCTAGAATTTAAAATAAATTGCTCAAATACACATATGAGGGACCATATATAACTCTCTACGAAATGTTATGATTTTGTATCGTGGTGTCCGTTATTAACGTGAAACGGTCTTTGTCTGACTTGGTATTCGGCATTTCATAAAGCCCAAGGTGAAGCCTGGATGAAAAGCGTGGCCGCGAAGCTCGACACTGATTGGTTGACGGGTGGGAGAGGAGAAGTGAAGTGTTCGACGCCGATTGGTTAATGGGAGGTCACGTAATTGCCTAGCAATTTGCCATACAGTTTTATATTCTTCATTGTCTCAGGTCCTAACCAGCTCGCCCGTACACCTTCACGTTTTGCATTAAGTGACATTTTATTGTTTAAAAATGTGGTGGGAACACTTTTTATTTGCACTACTACTTCCCTGAATAAACCAGTCACGATTGAAGCGTAGCCGACCCGCAAAAGATTAATGCTACATCTGGAAGGCACGGTAGCGGCATTACTGGCGAGGATACTTAATACTTTTACGACTAGAGTCTCCCCTTTCTTTTTAGCAATATCTTCCTAGTTCTCGTGACTCCTTAGTAAGGAGTGCCTCTGACCTCTCAATAGGAAAAATAGAACTGTGTGCGGTTAGAGATGGTCGATTGTTATCTAGGGCACACATAAAGAGGTTTTTAAAGCCACAGTCGCGCCTTAGATGGTGTCTGTGGACTGTCTTTTTTATGATGTGCTACCAGCATCAACATGTGCAGTTAAATGGGAAGGGCAAAGACCCAGGCTTGTGAGGTGACAAGTGCAGTGTGACAAGTCCAACCTTTTACTTTTGTTTCAGGAGAGGCCGGCCACTCAAGCGAGCATTGTGATCCGAAACAAGTTCATAGAGGTGTACACTGCCACGCTCAAGATTTATGCGGACTTCACGGGTCTCAGGTGAGAGTGTTTTCTGTAACTTGGTGCCGAGTCCAGAACCATATCACAGTTCAAAGGTGGGCCTTGGAATTTATTTGCTGCCAAATTTGATACTAAGAATTGAAGAAAAAAAAAAAGATTGCCAAGTGTTATTTGATGCATGCATAATCTGAACCAAAGATGGAACTTTCACCGGCGGTGAGGCGTCGCCATGCTTGTTTGATCTCAACAAGATCAGAAAAGACTTTTTTCCTGCTATTTCCTGGCATGTGTATCGGATCCCTAACATATTTGCCGGTTTATCGGCGCCCTTTGGTGCATGGGCCAAGTTACCGTATAATTTTTAGTATATGGGAGACTAGTAAAGCTTGTTTATGTTATGAATGTTCTGTAACCAATACATGGTGTGCTCCTATAGCAAACGTCCTGAAGTGAAAATTTTCCTCAACAAAGCTGGCTTCACCCTAGGAAGTGTTTTCTCTGTGGGTGGGTCACGGGTTTTTAGGCGCTTCTAAACAAAACCTAAAAAAGAAATTAATTTTTTTTTATTTTAGGAGGATTTATGTATTTGACAACCTCTAACCCAGACTTACAGACAATGTATGATTATTGAAAAATATCTTTAGCTGAAGGAGACAAATATAAAGTTAGACAGCACGCATGTGCAAGACGAAGCACTCCTTCAGGACATATCATACTTCAACATGTTCTCGTAATTTTGCGGTCACAAGAGCTGACGAATTTACATAAATCCCTGCCGTCATAGTCAGAGTGGGAACTTTTTGTTAAATTCTCTGGGGGCAACGTCCGTTTCTCGTCTCCAAGCGGATGATGAACGTCTCACTGCTTCCAATGACAGCCGCATTGCTGACTCTTAACGCATGATAACTCAAACTTGTATATTTCATACTTCTGGTTAATTCAAACAAATGTAAAAATTTTGATTGCCCTGTCAAGCATGCTTCTTACTGAGCAATGGTGCACTGCGGAAAAGCAACACCTACAGATCTCGCTTCTACAGGTGTTGCTTCTCCGCAGCACATGAGTGCTCGGTAAGAAGCGCGCTCATAGGGTTCATAGTAGACAACGTTTTTGCAGAATGAACAAACTTAATTTTGTTTTGAAGTGTCGTGTGCTATCTAAACAGTCCACGATAGACAACTTTTTGGGGGATGAATAATCTTATCTCATATATTTCATCGGTGTTTCATGCTTGGCATGCCTGCTTATAATCCTGTGCAGAGGAAATCATAAAATTTCTGCTTTGTATGTGTAGCCATCCATGTACAGTCAAATCACGTTAATTCAAACCCTCTTAATTCAAACTTGTGGATAATTCAAACTAACATGCAGGTCCCATCCTGTGCGTCTCTATGGGAGGAAACTCCGGGTAATTCAAAATTTGCCTTATTCAAACAAATTTTCGGTCCCCCTCGAGTTCGAATTAACGAGATTCGAGTGTAACAAATCATATTTTTATCTTGCATCATATTTAGATCAATTTCCGATAATTCGAACAAAATTCGTGGCTTTCTGGAGTTTGAACGAATGAGAGTCCACCGTACAATGCAGGTACCTGCTGTACAACTGGCCGCTCTGCTCGGCCCTCATTGGCATCTCTACCAACTTCTTCTTCGTGGCGCTGGTGGCGCTGCTCTCTTGGCACCGGCTGGCGCCCGCAAAGCCGCGAAGGCGGAGGCGCCTTTCCAGGAGGCGGAGCGGTTCCAGCGCCCGGACGGAGGACGAGAACGGTCGGTGGGACGGCCAAGCCAGTTACGGCTCGAGCTGCACTTTTATTTTAAGTACAGTACAACCTCTAAAGCAGGAATCTCAAACTCATTTGAGTGTGGGGGCCAGATAGCCCACACCCTGGAGAGTCGAGGGTCAACGTAAGGGGGAAGAAGGGGGGGACGTGCCGACATTTCTTAATAGAACAAGAGAGCGATCATAGTCGTTCCCGTTGCTCAATTCACTGGGAAATTAATCGAACTTAGCATGTCTCGAAAAGAAAATATTCTTTGTATGACAATTAATGCTTTATAGACGATTATAACGGCAGCAATCTCAGAAAATACTTGTAGTATATAATGGTGATATTTTCTGAAGGTGAGAATACCGTAAAATACCGGGCAAGCACGCACTTGAAATTTAGAGATAATCACGAAAAATTGGGGAGTGGGCGCTTGTCCAGTCATCAATTTTACATATAAATGTACTGTGCATATTTTCTCAGATCTTAGAAATTTGGATATGGGCGCTTAATGTGGAATGGGCGGATGCGCGGTATGCTACGGTAGTAGAGAAATTGCCATTTACTGTATTTACTAGCATAATTAACCCACTTTTTTCCCGAAAAATTGACACATATCTCAGGGGTGCGTTTATTACGCGGGGTAGAATTTTTGCATTTACACACTTTGTGCAAATGTCATATTAGGCGCCAATATGACACAGCAAGGTACTATGGCACGTCTCCAGTGATGGAGGCGCACCCACGGCTGGTAGGGGGCACGCCACATTAAGCATGCTCTATAAATTGCAAACCTTTTTAGGGCGCTTTCGGGTGCCTTTTGCCGAAGGAAAAGCGCCCTACGAAGCTCACTCAGCACGAAAAGCAAGGCGACTGTTCTTAGATCTAACCACTTTCACAATTTCACTGTCCGAAAGCGGACCACAGACGACGGCGTGTTTGTTGACATCAATGCTTCCGATAGGCGAAGAATGTCCGGGGCTGGGCAATTCCTCGACCCAAGCTTCGCCAAAGTGTGCGCGCCGCTCGGTTTCTCACAGTTCATCACTTCCGCAACTACGCACTTGCGGCCATTACAAGAGTGGCTGGGCTTGGCTTGACTTGTCCTGACCGCTTGGCGATGAAAGAAAACTGTGGCTTGGTGGCTAGCTAAGTTGGACGCAATTTGAGACTTGCGGAGCCGAAAAGTGGAGGTGCGTTCATTACGCGAGGAGAAAAAAAGAGTCCAAATATTGGTACTTGTTGAGGGGGGTGCGTTCATTATGCGAGTAAATAAGGTAGGTGATTGCCATCACAAGAAGCTGGACAGCAAAAATTAAACGTGAGGCAAAATAAAACTATAAGACTGGAGCTATGTTTTGAGCGTAAGTGAATTGACGACATGAGATGATTATGGCAGATGCTATTTCTAGCTCTCGAGATGTGGCAACGAGGGCTCGCTGTGTCACAGCGAGCGGCGGGCCAGATGCTGCCCATGGCTGCTTTGCATGTTTAAGACCTCCGCTCTAGAGTAAACACTATGGCGGAGATATTTTCTCGTGGGCATCATCCTTTTGGTGCCTAGCGCGGAGCGGGCACAGTCGGCGATGGACCTTTTCTCGAGTGACAAGCGCCTTCTGGGGAGTGGTCTGCGAACTACATACGAAGGGCAGCCGAACGTGCCTCCGCCTGTCAGAATGCACTGGCATTGTGCCATCATGCTCGGTTTAGTTACCGTCGTATCGTTTTTGGTTAAAAAAGAACTGTCGAAATTCACACAACGATCAGTGCCGGCGACGGCAGGAAGCAAGGACAGGCGAGAGAGGGGTATGTGCAAGCAGAGGCTTGCCAAAAGAGGTTCATTGTTACGATTCAAGGATGCGACTTGCGTGAGCTTTAGAAACAGTGTTAGGAAGGTCGGGCTGTGTCGTCTTGCACTGTTGCGGAGTGTTTTAACATTTCTGGAGGATGGCAAAAGTGTTTCCCACAATTAATAGTTAACCAGGTTGGCCAATGTGTCATTTTCTGAAGCCTAGCTTATTTACAGGCCCTAATCTGTACTACTCATAAACACACAGTAAAACTTAATTGGAGCATGGGGGTGAAATATAAATTGGAACAATGACTAAAGAATGAAAGTACTAGGGCCTCTTCTAGGTGAACAGAAGGTGTATCCATAGGCGTAGACTTCTGGGGGCATCGGGGCTCGTGCCCCCCCCCGGGCCCGAGCCGTGATTTTTACCGAGACGCTGTTTACGTGCCATGTAACGAGCATCTAGTAGTGACATGTAAACAAAATAGCGCCCACGTTGCCTTTATTGGCAAAATACATGGGAAATGGAATCCCAGCGTGCCTTCGTTAGCTTCAATCTCCAGTTCTGGCAAAAAAGGTAATGCAGCAGCACACCCCCCCCCCCCCCCTTGAGAATTCCTCAGCTTGCCCCCCCCCCCCCCGGGAAAATGTGAAAGTCTACGCCGCTGGGGTGTATCTATAAACATAATAGGATACAAAAAACGTAATGTGACATTAGCGTGAAATCATGCACAGGCACATAGAGAAGGACTAAGTTTGTTAAACCACAAGCCCGCATGACACGGTTAGTGCGAACGTGACTTTGACATAAGTTAACGTCTTACTTGTACGCTTGGTGTCCTACACCAAACATACTGCCTAGGTTGGCGCCTCACATAAGTGTGTTACACTGTGCACTCGTAGCGCTGGCAATTGATCATTCACAAAAACTTTTCGCAATCTGTGAACCGCCGCCTGTATTATGCGGAGCACAAGTTCGTCTGCTTCTTTTCTTGCACAGTGATTGTGTTTTGATGGTGTTAGAACGCCGAGCTCTTATTGGCTGATTGAAAAAAAAATAATGTGCAGACCTCAAGGCTTCTAGCATTGAGATCTACCCACTATCCTTTCAATCAAAGCCAATCAGAGTTCGGCGTCATTCTGGTGTCACCGCAACTCCTGGGAAAGAAGCAGACGACTCGCTCTCCGCATTGAGATCAGAGTGTAACACCGCAGCATTGCCAATAAAGTTGCCTCAAATATAGCAGAACTTCTATATAGTAAACTCAAATAAAGACTAATGATACGGGCATAGCAAAGCAAAGCTAAAGTATGTTTACAGTATATTGTTGCGATACATGTAAGCTATGATTAAGAGGAAGATAATGATATAGCAAATATTTTTCCCAGAAAAACTGACCATACTCTAGGGAGGTTTTAGGGGTGTACTACACTGTACTACACTGTGGCAAGTGTAGTACAGCTGCTACCGGAGTGGCAGTGGTAATTAAAACTTGTATGCTTTGCTGGGGCCACCCATGCGAGCCCTGAACAGTGCACAATTACAAACGGGTAAAAGGCGCCACAACTGCTGAAGCATGCAATTATGCAGTTTCTGTTTCGGGAGAGAGCCTGGAAGACGAGGAGCAGCCAGACTTGGTGAAGGAGACCATCGAGGCCCAAGAAGCCGTTGTCAGGAGAAGGCGGCAGCGAGGTATGTTGGTGTCGTTCGAACCCTGCGCCATGGCGGCCACAACGTTTTGGCCAGTTGAGCGGCGTCTTCCGAAGTTGGACGTGTTCCAAACGAAGCTTTTTGTGTCCGTGTTTGCTTGCCAAACAAACCTTGCAGTAGGTGTTTGTATTTCAAGCAAAACTTGCAGCTTTGTTTGTAACATCAAACGTTTTCAGGATATGTTTTCAGATTAAAAGTGAAGCCATAAAAATCGTAACTTCGGGTTCAGTAGCGTTAGCACCACTAACTCCGCTAATTTTAACTAACTCTAACTAGGGATGTCACGGACCTGCCCAGGTTCGAGTTCCACCTATTCAAACTTCAAACATGATGTTCGACAGAAGTTCACATGAAGCTAGACTATTTTGCGCACGTGCGAAAAATATAAACACGAGCCGACTCCACCTGGCGGAGGAAAAAAGCAACATTTGTTGGATGTATTGCGTCGCTGGTTCACATTCCTAACCAAAGAAAGCATTTAAAGTATACCTATTTTAGCTTTAATATCATGTAAACATAGACAATCATTTGATAAATTATAAAATAAAATGCTTTCTAAATTATGTTTCTTTTTAAGATCTTTGTGTAGAAGATTTTAAAAAGAAAGAACTTTTGAGAAGAAGAAAGAACTTTGGCAAAGTTCAACTTCGTTGAACTTTGCCAAAAGTTTGAAGGTTTGTCGAACCTCAAGTGAGACAAAAGTTTGCGACATCCCTAAGCCTAACTAACACAAACACAATAGACTTCTTCCAAAACCGACGCGCCCCATCGCGGCGAAATACCACGCAGTGCACTCTGGGAACTAGTTGGCCACTCAGTTTCAGTTTCGACTGAGCAGTTTCATCTCATGCTATCACGCCACGACCGAACGCGCTGCTTGCGTTTCCGATTACCTGACTTTTACGAATGCACAATACACTCATTCTCGAGTGATACAAAACGAAGACCGGGGCACTTTACTTGGTTCCCGAAACAGCGGATATTGTGCGTGCGTATGCAAACGTAGTAAGACGTGGCTTAGTCACCTCACCCCACGAGTGCATCTTTGAGCTCAATGTCAGTAATCCCGTCTAGTAACAGTGAACTACAACTGAAATTTGGTCACCTTAGAGCCCTACACATATTTTGTTTGCCAAACGTCCGCTTCTTGTTACTTCATTGGGCGAAAAGCAAGCCGCATCCTCACAGGATTATCAAAGTGAGCCCAGCGTTGGCACATGAACTTTTAAGGAAACGCGATAAATTCGACCTCACTACTGCACAAAAGTTACTATGATGTCTTCCTCGTGTCATCACATATCTCACACTCAAATTTTATGCTTATAGATGATTAAGTTTTCGCAAACGTTGAGATCGGCTAGCTACGACGGAGTCCCTGACAAGCGTCCCCTACTCCTCGCTAAGCCTTTTTGGACGAGCTTTTCCTGACGCCTTGAGATCTGTTCCTGAACGGTGTGTCTGAAATTATCTCGGCATACTCAGTCAGGAAGAAAGCAAACACAAAAGAAATTTTATGGCCACGAGCAACTGTCAAATGCGCTTGGAATAATTTCATTCATTTGGTGCACCGCATAGGAGTTCATGCCCGTCC
>JAZHYW010032107.1:0-31481 GCA_037355805.1 Ixodes ricinus | reverse complement strand
TTTTAATGCGAATAGCATTCTTTGGATACTTCACGCACTTTTCGTCTATGTATCTATCTATCTCTATCTATCTATCTGGCTATCTAACCTCTTACGCCGCGGGTCGATAAATAACAAAAAAGACCGGCGCCGGCTGGGATTCGAACCGTTGACCCTTGATCAGCAGGCAGACGCGCTAACCACAGAGCTATGAAGGCAGTCATTCAACGCACTCTAAACGGTTGTTTATATCTTTACCATAGGACGCGCTTTGCAGCGCTGTCACACGTAGCCGGTGCGCGAGCGCGCCATGCTCATCGCGGAGGCTGAGCACGGCCGCTAGCTCACCCTCTCCCGCGCCGGGAGAGGGTGATGTAGCGGCCGTGCTCAGCCTCACGAGAGCGGAATGAGCCCTCGTGCATGGAACGCGCGCGCACCGGTAGCTGTGACAGCGCTGTAAAGCGCGTCCTATGGTAAAGATATAAACAACCGTTTAGAGTACCGTTGGTTGAGACTAGCTGAGACGCCAGAAAGTCTGGTCGGTACCATTTTGAGTGTTTGTGCGTATGGCGCGTGCTTTGCTCGCCTTCCTAAGTGACACAAACGCACGTGCTGGGCTGCGGAGATCGTGCGCAGGGCTGTGAAAGTGTCAACAAATTTAGAATCGCCTCAAGAGTGGGCTGGCGTATCTAGAGTGTGCCGGCCACCTGACGAACGCGCATAACTCCGCACCGTTTGATGCTTAAATCAAGCTGCCTGCCAAAAACATTACCGGAACAAAGCCGTCGCTTTCGATCTGGCGTCTCTTTGGCCGTGTTCCAAAATTTACTTGATCTCGCCTAAGGTAGCAGCTTCTCTACCTTGCCGTTAGAAAACCTACCCGTGTCCAGCATTCCTCTATCAGTCCTGTCACACGACATCATCCGCCGGAGTAACACGGATCGATCAGAGGGAGATTTGGAACACGGCCTTCTTGTTTGCTCGTGTTTGGTGGCCTGTTATCCTGCCTCCTCCCTGTGCCCTCCCCCTTCTCCCCCCGTGATGCAAGCCGGTGTGGAGCTGTGCGGGCGCAGCTGTACATTGACACCCTGTGCGTGGCCCCGAGGCACGTCGACAGGACGGACTTCTTCTCCTCCTTCGTGGAGCTGCTGCGGCAGCAGGAAGAGGTCAAGGGACCCCAGGGTGAGCGCATCCCTCTGACCCCTTCCTCCCAGACGGCGAGGTTGTAACGCCGTGGTTTTCCGTGTCTCCTACTGTAGTCCGGAGTGGGGCGCCCATCAAACACGAATGCAGCGTCAATGTGACGCCAAGTCCCAACATAAACGCCAACGCCTACCCGTGTCCATTCCTGCAGCATGTAGCGCCGAAAAAATACGGAACTATGGCCGCCTAGGGGATGTTGGTCTCACCCCTCTCCCTTCTCTCCCGTTCAGCACGAACCTATAATTATCCCTCTAAACCGGCCTGCAGCCTGCGTGCACGCGGCCTGCAGGCAACTGTCTACGAGTCCCGGTTCCAATGCTCTCAGAAATGGCATGCGCCATGAGAGATCTCATCTCGCCGATTTATTTTGGCTCGAAAAGTGCGTCTCTGCTCTTTAAGGTAACAAGATAGCTTACACTTACCTGTGCTCATTTGTCCTTTGTTTCACTTTTGCTTCCCTGGGTTTTTTGTAATGTGCAACAATTCGGCCACTAGGCTCAAAGCATGGGTTCGTTGTTGAAGGATGCATTTCGGCTGCATGGAACTCTCTATTTGCAGGAACAACAGCCAAAGGCAAAGCTAGGAGCTTCCGGGATTCTCGCCTTAAAAAAATATCACCATTAAAATTCAATTATTCAAGTCCAAAGTGTTATAGTAAAAAAGTTGCCAGGCAAGCAAGAACTGTCAAATACACCGGGGATTGTTTCTTTTCGATACAAGTTGAGCTTGGTATTATTCCTCAGTGAATTAAGCAACGGGAAGAACAGTGTAGTTCCTCTCTTGTTTTATTGGGAATGTGAGCACGTTGGCGGGGCAGTGTCATTTCAGTTTTTGTTCTCACATCAGGCCAGGCCCACAATAGTCATTAGACAAACCAAATCTAAAGGTATCACTGGCAAAACTGTGAGTTTGGTTGCAAAAAGATACAAAGCACGAGGTCTCTCTTCCCTAGGAATCCTTTTGAACCCCCCCCCCCCTTCCCCCCTACCATCTTACCTTGGCCCTGACCTTGGTGTGGGCCAAGTCTGGCCCGCCACACTTAAATGAGCTGGACACCACTGCTCTCAACAGTGCTTTTCCTCCAACAGTTTCCTCAACCTTCCGCACTCTAAGGTGTGTCTCTTGGGGCCGATTTCTAGGGGAGTTGCTATACTTCGCTTAACCTTGACGTCATATCTAGACTGCTCAACGCAGCAAACTAGTTGACCATTGACCTTAAGCGGAGACGAAGTATAGTGTCTGGAAGGGACAGTGACATCACAGCATGATGATTTCGTCGCCTGGTCATGTTTGCCTGATGCCAACGACTCCTCAACTTCTGGAGAACGCCTACGGAGGCATTTGTTGTGGTCTGCGAGTGACGTAAATCTTGAATGTGGGCTTCGAGTATTAGCCCAACTTGTGGCGCATCTTTTATGCCTTCAATGATTTTAAAGAGGGTCCAGTTGCTCCTCGTGCCCGCTCACTCTTTGTCAGAAATTGGTGTCACACACTTCGCGCGGGTGGATGAACCCTGCTCGCCTTGTTTTGGCAGGCAGTGGAGGGAGGCTCTTCGTCCCGGTCATCAAGATGACGCTGCTTTGCTGGCATCGAGGTAAGACAGCCAGTCAGCTTCTATATGTGGGCATTATTTCGATCGCGCAGCTTTGCATCGCTCGCCATACGAACAGCCCGCATGGCAGCCTTTGGGACCGCCAGGGTCGCTTTTGGGGTGAATGTTGTGCAGCAACTGGAAAACCATCTGCATCTCCGATCGACGCTTTTTAGGGGCTTGAGCTCCTTAGTGGTCTAAGAACCTTGTCCGTCCGTCCGTCCGCTTGTCCGTCCGGGCGTCCAGTGCTCACATAAAAACATGAAATGTTTGTGCAGTCGGCAGGGATTCGAACCTGTGCGGGAGACCCCAATGGATTTCTAGTCCATCGCCTCTTTAGCCACTCGGCCACGTACTGCGTGGATGAGTGGGGGCTCCTGAGGATGTGGTAGTAACTCAAGCTGGAGATGTCATGGATGAAAATGTTGCATGTAGCCACTCCGCGTCTATACAGGAGAGCGCTGCGGTCAAGTGCATATATAATCGTGTTAAACTTCTGCATGCATTGGCTCAATGTTTATAGACCAGACCGGCACTGCGTGTCAAATGCTCAATTGCGTAGTATAACCAAGTTCCATACCACACATTCTCTTTCTGACATGGGATCCCGTTGACTTTAGCGGTGGAGATGCGTTCCACGGCTTCCGCGGATCCAAGCCGATCCGCTAGAAGAATTACTGGCTCTGCATTTCACCGTAACCACAAAGCAGTAATAACGAAGTCGTAAACGCAACCTCGGAACTCAGCACCACCTATGAGCAACAAAAAAAACAGCAGCACTCATCAGCACTAACGCTATGAACAATAAAATCGGTGATCATCAGCACCACCAGAGCTTTCAGCCCCAATCAACATCATTCACCATGTGGAGATCCGGTAATTTTTTTTCGTGCGTCCTTCAACAATGGTTTTTCGGCTTCAACTCCATCATGTCGTTGGCGTGACGCGTTGTCGCGGCCTGTTCTACCGCAATACGCCGAACTGCCCAGCTTGACAGTCCATGAAGGCTTCAACAACCGGGGGTCGAGAACCGCCGCAACGACTTGCGCACACTGCTTATGCGTTCTCTTCACGCTTTTTTCTGGAGCTTTACGCTGAATCGCTGAGGTCGACAGCACGTACACCCTGGCCGCCTGCGGTGTCATTCGTTGCCGCTCCGAGACCGTTTTCGAGTGAGTGGTGTCAGGCACCGGCCCATGGTGGAAGCTCCGTTCCCTTCTCTCGCCTCCCAGCTGGACATGCTGTTTGTGAAGCTGGCCCTCAAAGACATTCCTGATGCAGCGGGACCTGAGGACGTCAACATCTCTCAAGAACCTTGACCCCAAGGCAGTCGTCCGCAGCCTCAACGGTGAGTGGGATACCTCGGGGTGGGTTGCCATTCCCTTCTGGAGCGCGTGCCTGGGACGCAGCCTTCTGGTCAGTGCGCACACCGCATTTCTCAGCATCTCGCTTTCTAATTGGTGATGTCAGTAGAGGTGTTCCCCCACGGCCGTGGTGGGCTGTCGCGGCGGTGGTGGAGGCACGTGCGGCAAAGCAAACTGCCTGCCCGGGTCACTAAGCACACGGGACGCTATGGCCTCACAGTGCCGGTTGCACATTCCATGCAATCTCAGTCTGTGCCGGCTAAACCCTGCCCCTGCGGAGGAGCGCGGAGGCGTTAGAACGAAACGCGTCTTTTCAGGCTGCCGGGTGACGGACGAGATCCTGCACCTGGTCCCAAACAGGGAGAGCGTTCCGGCGGTCGCTGCGTGCGTCACTTCAAGCTCTCGGCCAAGAGTGAGTGGACGACGCCTCTCTCGCGTCACTCCTCGCCATGGTGGCGAGCACACCACGTCGGTCGAAGCTTGACAGACCGCCGTTGATGTCATAGTTTGACCCAACCTCTCCTTGAGAATTTAGAGGAGGTAAAGGTGTGGGTGCATAGCTTTGGACTGCATTGGCTCAGAAGTTGCATCCAGGTGTAAACCGATTATTTTCCTGGCAGCATTTGGTGGCTTCGGCTTTTTGAAATAACTGGCTCATCCGCCCGCCTACATGGGCAAGAAAACGACTTGGAACTGTTTTTCGGCTTCGTATTGTACCTATCGCTGACATTTGTTTGAGTTTCTCCCCATGCCAGCAGTACATGCCAGTTTTCTTTTCTTTAAGGGAGACACACTACTCCTTGAGGCAAAGGTGGCCTAAAAAAAAAAACATTTTTGAAATTGTGTTTATGTACATTGACGGACCCTCATCTTGTTCTGAAGTATTTTCATGGGATAAGTATTTTTTATGTTGACTTGAAAATAGTAAAATAAGTCTGTGTGCATGTTTTAATGCGAATAGCATTCTTGGATACTTCACGCACTTTTCGTCTATGTATCTATCTATCTATCTATCTATCTATCTGGCTATCTAACCTCTTACGCCGCGGGTCGATAAATAAATAAAAAGACCGCGCCGGCTGGGATTCGAACCGCTGACCCTTTGATCAGCAGGCAGACGCGCTTAACCACAGAGCTATGAAGGCGAAGTACATTCAACGCACTTAAACGGTTGTTTATACCTTGCCATAGACGCGCTTGCTAGCACAGTGCGCGCTGCTCCATGCACGAGGCTCCATCTCGCTGCAGGCTGAGCACGCCGCTAGCTCACCCTCTCCCGCGCTCGGGAGAGGGTGATGCTAGCGGCCGTGCTCAGCCTCACGAGAGCGGAATGAGCCCTCGTGCATGGAACGCGCGCGCACCGGTAGCTGTGACAGCGCTGTAAAGCGCGTCCTATGGTAAAGATATAAACAACCGTTTAGAGTACCGTTGGTTGAGACTAGCTGAGACGCCAGAAAGTCTGGTCGGTACCATTTTGAGTGTTTGTGCGTATGGCGCGTGCTTTGCTCGCCTTCCTAAGTGACACAAACGCACGTGCTGGGCTGCGGAGATCGTGCGCAGGGCTGTGAAAGTGTCAACAAATTTAGAATCGCCTCAAGAGTGGGCTGGCGTATCTAGAGTGTGCCGGCCACCTGACGAACGCGCATAACTCCGCACCGTTTGATGCTATTCGCATTAACGTAGATAATCATTCCCAAAGGATGGGTTCTGCTGCTGATTTTTTTTGCTAATATTTGCAGAATGAAATGTTGACATCAGCCATGCCATTTTATGGGATCCATATCCACTTGCACATATCAATCCTGAACTTGAATTTTTTTTTTCTTGTTAGATGCATGTGTGAGGTATCCAAATAAGGTGTGCAAATATGTTAAATATGGCATCAGGGTTTTTATACATGCCTTTTAAACTTTTTACAATAAATCATTTTGAAACGGAAAACTCAGAAGTGTCATAAATTACCCACAAATCGTTCTAGAGCTTTTATTTATACCTTATTGGATTCCACAGACCCTTCAGTTTACTGAGATATGTTTATTTTCTGGTTTCAATATTTCAAGTTGTCTTAATCCTTCCCCATAATCTTTGCAATTGAAACTTTTAGTCCTAGTAAAACTAATCAGACTTCATCAAAACCAAGTACATATTTGTAAACAATTGTAAAGGCAGATAAGCTGTGTAATCTGATTTGTATTGGATCACACGTTATATAAAGATGCTGTATTCTAGAATCAGTGTTGCCCCTGTAATAGTGACTCCTCCTTATAACCCCCATTGCTCTAACTGTAGTTGACAGATAAAGAGCCGAGCAAATTTGTAACAAAAGGGCAGGGCATGACGTAGAGCGCTCGTTGAGAAACCGGCCCCGACCGTGGTCGCATGTGTGGACGTTGCAGAGCACGGGGTGTACTCGAACGTGCTGGGCTACTCGGAGGCGTCTCCTGGGCCATGCTGGTGGCCCGGACCTGCCAGCTGTACCCCAACGCGGCCGCGGCCACCCTCGTCCACAAGTTCTTCCTCGTCTTCTCGCAGTGGTGAGCGGCGGGCCGCCGGGCGGGTGCCAGTCAGTACTCGCACCAGCTTGAGCTCGCGCCCGGGTGCCGCATTCGCACCGGGCGCGATTTGGGCTGCGGCCAAGTCGGCCGTCCCCCTTTCCCATGGTGGCGAAGTGCCGGCCTGCGGATCCCCGGGTTGCGTGTTCGAATCCCGGTCAGGTGTTCAGTCAGCCGGACAGGAGGCTCGTTTGTGGAGATTTTTGTGCTCATCCAGCAATCGTCGGGTGGTCGAAATGAATACCCAGTCCTCAGCTGGGGTGTGCTGCGCGTAAAATGCATATTTGAGTTGCTCGGTCGTTGAGCGAAATTGTGCTAGACCTGTGTCGCCGTTTTGAGGAGGCAGCTCGACCACCGGCGCGATTCCAGCTCGCTCTATCCTGCGTGTAGAAATGAGTCTCGATTTGTTGAACTGCTCCCCCCCGTTTTCTAACTTTTTTGCAGCACTTGCCGCTGTAATGACTCGCCGGTTATTTAAACACCCCGTTGTTTTATTGCATTCGTTGCTTGCCGGGTTCATGGGTTTCTACGCAACTCGGAGTCTCCCCAGAGCTACCCACATAGGTTTCTCGAGCTTCCCCATTTTCTTTGGCCGTCCCAATTCATAACAAAAATGTTTCTACAGTTTTAAGCACTATTTTAGCAGATAGGAGCCACCCATTGATGTGCGACTATGAGCCAAACATTCCCTGGCATGCACATTATGGTTACAAGATCTGTGGCCCTCTGCACTGCCTTATTGCGTCTACTGACTAGACCAGGGTCCGATTTTGGTCACGGTGGGAGCGTTCTTGGCCGCTGATTGGATGCGACATCACAGCTTGCGCGTAATCAACCAATGATACATTTTTATTTATTTATTTATTTATTTATTTATTCATGGTACCTCAAAGGCCCAATTTTGACCTGCTGCGAGTTCAAAATTGGGCAATACTCTGGTGAGGACATCTTGCCAACTTACAGATAGTGAAAAGAGGTCTCACTGCCTCTGATGTCCTCGTCCTTAGCACTCATTCATCCACCGGTCGATCTCAGCTTGTGTACGGCAGCGGGACAGCCTGGGATCGGCAAGCCTTGAAGCGCGGGTTGTCAATGGCTTTTTGCGTGAAGTAGCAGGCAGTCACAATTTCAGCCGTCGTCCGATTTCACTTTTGCTGAGGTGCTCGGTTTGTAGCAGGTGATGAACTTTTTTTCGGTCTGTTAGCAGACGACGTACGGTGTTTTCTTGTTTTATATCTGTTTGCGAAAAGAAGATTCGTAGCAGGCGAATAGTGGTCTTCGCTTGCTCAGCGAAAGGAAAATTAGATCTCGCTCTCGTGGTGACCAAAATCGAACCCCAGGACAGATGTTCCTCAATTGAGCATCCGTCGGTGTAGAGGTGGGCTTCCCAGCCACCTTACGAAACGATCGGCAAGCATGTCGTCTCTCCGTCTGCCCGTCCACTGACCGATAGTTCGATCCCCAGGCCATGGCCCAAACCCGTGCTGCTGAAGCAGCCCGAGGAGAACAAGCTGGGTTTTCCCGTGTGGGACCCCGCATCAACGTGGCGGACCGCTTCCACCTCATGCCCATCATCACACCAGCCTACCCGCAGCAGAACTCCACCTTCAACGTGTCCGTGTCCACGCGCACCATTATGCGCCAGGAGTTCAAGCAGGGTGAGCACTCGTCCTCCGAACGACGCAAAGCGCATCGTGCAGCAGCGCCTCACAGTGGCGGGCCAGCAGTTTGGTCTGAGAACTACAAGGACCCATAGCTCTCGCGGGGTGTTCGACGCGTCAAACGTCCCGTGTGGTGAAGTTCGATACAGACTGCACGAGCCGCCAATACTTTTACGTGGGATTTTCAAGATACATTTTGGCTGTTCAAAATAGACAATATTTCTAAATCCTTGGGTTCAATGTAATCGGGCTCGATTGTATTCTAGTTAATTTGAGCCACCCTCGATGCGTAACAATGAGCCAAATGATTCTTAGTTTGTGGAAGGCCTGCACTCAACGCCGAGACTTCTTTACTGCGTCGACACTGAGACTGAGGGGATCCTCGGCTGTAAATCGGGAGACCGGAGGTTCCTTGAGATTGAAAGTTTTGAGAATCCCTGGCCTATGGTTTGAGGTGGCTCAAATGCATGCAAATGTAGCGCATCTTTTCCTTTAGATTTATTAGACAAACTTAACGGCGTTTCCGCGACCCTCCAGGTCTGGCCATCACCGACGAGATCATGCTGGGGCGCACCGAGTGGATAAAGCTGTTCGAGCTCCCAACTTCTTCGGGAAGTACAAGTGAGTCGCACCGGGAAGGTTGCTCTTTGCCATGGAAGTTGAAGTGGGGAGGGGGGGGGGATTCCGAAAAGTGGTGCACTTCAAAGTGCTCAATGATACGCAGGGGCAGTTGTGCACTTAAAAGTGCGCAACTGTGTATCATCTGTCGCCCCTGTCGTCCGCTAAAGCCGGTTCTTCACAGGCTGGCACTGTGTGCTTTTGCAAAAGGTCTATTGAGCATGCCCCTCAGTCCCTGCAGAACAAAAATTCGCAAATAAAAATTAAAAACATTTTGGTTATTATTTGGGAGATTGCAAAAGTATTAGCAAAGTACCCTCTTCACTATTGGCTCGTGCACTTACCAGTGCTGGCTCGAGTTGTCCTTCCGAACATTCCGTTCTCTCTTTCTTTTCCGGCAGACATTTCATTGTCCTCATGGCAACCACGATGACCAAGGAGCACCATTTAGAGTGGTGGGTGCTGTTCCCTATCTTCTCGAGCATTGCATTGGCTTGCGCGACGACAACCTCGGTTGCGCTCCCTCCCAGGTACGGCCTAGTAGAGTCCAAGATCCGCATCCTCATCTCCAACCTGGAGCGGCACCCGTACATCGAGATCGCCCACGTCAACCCGGAGTCCTTCCCGCCCTGTGAGCCGGACGGGTGAGCGGCTTCCTTTGTTCCGATGACAACCTCGTGTCGCGGAAGTGTCGTAAGCTGTGCTGGCAAAATCCTACGTCCAAACAACAAACAGGCGAGCTGGTTGATGTTGCGCATTTTTTAAAAACCGGAGACGACAGACGATGGAGGGGACAAACACAGAATGCCTGAAACTCGGCGACTAAACTTTATTGACACAACCGTTTATGTATCGTCTCTCACACGCATGTCTCCCGGAATTCGCACGCGTCTTTGTGACCTTCTGCCACGGTGCAACATTGTGCTGTGGCAGAAAGTTACAAAGGCACGTGCAAATTCCGGGAGATGTGCGCGAGAGACGATATGTAAACAGTTGTGTCAATTAAAGTTTAGTCGCCGCACTTAAAACGTTTCGTGTTTGTCCCCTTATTCGTCCGTCATCTCCATTTTTTTTTTTCTAAAAAATGTGGTCCAAACTGATTGTTTCTTGCTTCCCCAGATGAATCGTAGGCTCGGCAAGCCGGTTGTACCGCTAGCCCCCGCACGTGAAAACGAGCTCGCCGATCGCGGTTGCTCGCGCGAGGGGCGATGGACATGACTCTCTTTTGGGTTTACTTCCAGAGGTTCCGGTTGTTTTCGTTTCGATTCCTACATTATTTTTCGTGCGCCAATTTTTGCAAAGGTTGGATCTCCTGCAGGCACAACGAGCACGGCGTAAAGTAAATGGAGACTTGTGGCGCCACAAGTAGAACGTTGAGACACAAAAATAAGAAAAAGATAACTTAGGCGCAGTTTTTCCAAGTGAGCTCGGACACGGTCACAATGCAAGCGTGCTGAGGGTTCACGGGCTTCTCATCACCCTAAACTCGTTCCACAACAATTGATCTGCCAGGTCGGGGCGGTCGAGCGGTTGCTGTGGAATTGCCAGAAGAGCGGCAAATAAGAGAAGGGTGCCGACACCGTGCTTCCCCTCGTCGAAGTTACCATTTCCGACAGCGCTTGTCTAGAAACTTCCGTGAATTCTCTTTATTTTAAAACATACTATCAGTTGCATTTGAGACCGTCCTCTGTTCACCTCTAGTGTGGTGTCCCAGGTTGGCCGCTGTGGCACTTGACAGACGACTTGTTTTCTCTCTTCTTTTTTCGGGAACGGGCGCAGGGATAAGCTTCAGTCGATGTGGTTCATCGGGCTTCAGTTCAGCAAGACCGAGCACGTCAACGTGGACCTCACCTACGACATTCGCTCATTTGTGGACACTGGTGAGTCTCTGCTGTACCCCTCTTCAATTTTTATTAAGGCGAAAGCCTTACTTGTCCCATTGAGCGAAAAACGGCGTATATGGCCATAGCAATAGGATTGAGCAGCGCGCGCCGCTCAATCGTGAGCTCAAGGATGGCGCTGTCCTTGTTGTTGTCCTTGAGGTAGTCCTAGACCTCTAGGATGACCTTACTTGTCCCATCACGCGAAAGCGGCAGCGGCGTGCCCGAAAGATGGCCAGAAAAATGTGTCACCAAGCACGCGCCGCTCACGCTCACACTCTTGTTAAGTGCGGGAGAGTGATGTCACGCCCGGAGCGCCGTATGCAAAAGGTACGCTTCGGACTTCATCTGTGCTCGTGTGCTCTGTGTGATGAACTGTGAGGCGACTGCGTCTACATTTTTGGCAGCTTCTGTAGGCAAATGTGGCCGCCCACGCAAATACGCTGTAGCCTCCTTAAGTGTCTTCCTCTAGGCGTCGTCTTTCTCGACATCGTCTTCTAGGCGTCGTTCTCGACGTTGTCCTTAAGGTCGTCCTAAAATTCGTCCTCTAGGACGTCGTCCTAGACAGCGTGCTAGACGCCATTCTTGGTGTGGTCCTCAGTGTTGTCCTAGACGTCGTCCTAGAGGTCATCCTAGATGCTGTACTTGGCGTCGAACTCTAGGACGTCGTCCTAAACTAATACATGTAGAAACATTACTCATTTCTGCCGCTGGACTATAATGCTTTCACCTTCCTACATGTAAGGAGTCTCGAGTGTTTTCCTGTATTTGTTACTGCGTTCTTCATTTAAAAGTGTGGTACAGTATTTTTTTTTTTTTTCACTTTGGTTAAAAGAAAACATAAGCCTAAATTTTAAATTTTTCTAAAAGAATTTATTTTTCAATTTTGAGGTTTTCAGTTTTAGAAACTAATTACACACCCTTAGACTAAATTTGATAACCATATGCCAAATTGTTACGTTGATATAAAATATTTTCAACCCATTGTGAGGCAGTAACAAGGTAAAAGAGTTCAATGTTTGAATGCATTTTTCTCGGTTCCACTTTTTGCTGCAAATTTCATACGAGGGAATCTTTTGTTCGAAGGTAAAGTATTGTGATACCACAATCAAGATGTTTCTGAACTGAAATTGACCGGGGAATCGGGCTATCTACTTTATTTTGTTTTAAGTTGAAGTCCTCAGTGACAAAAAAACTATGTTTTCAAAAATTGACATAGGACAGATATGCATCTCATATTTTGAGGTAATCACTCTTCCTGAAATATTTCCATTTGAGTTATTAAAACTAGATAGCTTGAAGTCCCATATCCCCCACTTTATATTCAAACAGTCAAAATGGTGCCTAATAGCTTCCTTTGCATATCATAGATTTCTTAATGAAGAGTGACACATCATCTTATGCAGATATGTAAAGTTGTCCTAGAGAGCTGAAAGTTCGCACAGTTCACCTACATCTGAAGTTAAATCTCCCCTGAAAATTTCATTCCGATCACTTGAGTAGTTCAGAAGTTCAACTCTAGCCAGTGTCCTCCCTTAACTCTAACAGATTTCAGAAATTGTGGGAGAAGTATTTGGAATGCTAGCTTCTTCGTAATTTTTTTTATTGTTTCGATGAGAGATGAATTTTGCGTCACTGGGGACGTTACCAGCACGTCCCAGTGTTGTATTCTCGAAAGGATGGTTTAGTTTCCTGCTACCAGATTTTATCTCTTCGTGAACGGAATTCTCGAAGAAAAGAAAATGGAGTTGTTTGTCTAGTTCTTTAGAGTGAGGATGCTGTAGTTTAACTTGTCTCAGGGATGTTTTGATGGGTGTCGATGATTTCTTGCCACTTGTTTCGTCAACAGTATTGTCGTGGATGTTTTGCGTGCGTGTTTGTTGTTGCCTAGCAACAGTCTCACTCGCTTATTACGCCTGTTAACAGTGAAGAGGCAAGCGACAGCCATCAACATTCTCAAGCAGGACATGGAGGTGGACATCAAATATGTGCGGCGGTGAGTCGTTCTGTTTCAGTTACGCATGTTTGCATGTTTGGGTGAGGAATTCGGGGAAGACATTTTGAGAGTTGAGGAAATTTGTGGAATGTCAGTTGCACACATTTGTGTGGTAGGGCAGGGAATTTTAGGAAAGTAATGTGAGGATTGGAAAAATTTGGGAAGGGATGTTACTTGCACAGGTTTGTGTGGTAGATTAGGGAATTTGTGGAAAACATTGAAGTTGAGGAAAATTGGGGAAGGGACGTCAGTCGCACACGTTTGCATGGCGGCGAGGCAATTTGGAGAAAAGAGGCAGTTTAGGGAAGAGATATCAGTTGCACATGTTAGCATGGTCGGGCAGGGAATTTTAGAAAAACATAGAGTTTGGGATATTTGGGTAACAGACATGAATTGTGCACGTATGGCTGGGTAGGGACTTTCAGGAAAACATTGTAAGATGAGGAAATTTGAGGAATGTACGACAGTTGCACCTGTTTCCATGGTAGAGCAGGAAATTTGGAGAAAATGTTAAGCGTTGGGGACATTTGAGGAAGGGATGTCTATTGGACATATAGCATGGTTGGGCAGGGAATTTGGGGAAAACATTGCGAGAGTGGGGATTCCAACTCTTGCAATGGATTCCCCGGAACGGGGGAATCCAGAGTTGACGGGGAATTTGGTTTGACTGGAGAAGTAAAACTATTAGGGAATAGGTATTATTCATTTTACATTTTCAGTGACACATTAGAATGCAAGTTTGGAATCTATTAATCACCCAATGAATAAAAAGTTCATAGTTGTGATCACGCCTGGTGCTATTAAAAGTTCTTACTTTTAGATGCAAAGCATCTCTGCTCTGGTCCATGTCCCGCGTGCGTCGTAGTCCGCACCCACACTACGCACGCGCAACTCTCCTCCTTCCTCCTCCAACAGCTGCGCGTCACTCTCTCCGCCTCTCTCACCAGCTGCGTGCACTGCGCGTGCGTTCGATTGTACTCAGCACCGCGCGCGCGCGCAACTCTCCTTCTCCAGTCTCCTCTCCTTCAAGTGTGAAAATAAAAGGTAGCGAGCAGCGTCCCAAATTCCTCGCCGCGAGCCGCGACGAACGCTCGCGTAGGGGGTGACGCTTAGGACAAGCCGGTGGCGCCTATCTCTCGACGTCAGCACGCAACTGACTCTTCCTCGGAACCAACACGATGCTCCGCATCACCCTCATGGTTCCCCTGGAAGATGGTGTAATTTTTTTGAGCTTCAGGGTAACAATGTTCAGTGAGGACACTGATGGCTCTGAACCTTTTCTTCTTCATATTGTCGCAGAATGGAAAAGGGATTGACAGGCGTAAAACTGAAAATAAAGATTTATTAATTGTGCAAATTGTGTAGAAACCGAAAACAAAGAGAACAGCGCCGCCGAGAAAAAGCAGCGAATGTCGAAGCGGCAGCAGCGATGCGTCGAGGCGTCGGCGTGACAGCTGGATAGTACATGGGTGCGAGAGTGTCTGAGTCAGCAAAGCCACGCTTAGGCTCCTTATTCACTACACTCTATCTCAAACATTTGGCCTAGAATGTTCTGAGCGTCAATACTCTGGAGACTGACTCGGCAAGGTCATGTTGGCCTCCTCATCTATTACACTTGGTAGCTAGGACATTCGAATCGAACGTCAAATCATTTGGGTAAGAGTAAATGCGAATCTTCCAGAAGTATGGAGTATCATTCGTCCATTCACAGGGAAATATTAGTTGGGAAATGTAGAAATGTTTAGCTATTTCGAAACGAACGTGGTAAATCTTTTTGTCACTTGCTCGTACATAAAACCTTCATACAGCAAGACTGAAACTGTAAGGAAAACATAGTGGTACAAGTCCTGCAGGTTGAGCGCTGGTTTTCCTTTCTTTATTTTTTTCAGGAGAGAACTGATCAAGTATTTGCCCCAGCCCATCTTGAACCGTTGCAAGAAGAAGGGAGGAAGTCGGTGAGTATCGCGCTCGTTTTCTCATTTGGGGAAACCAGAGCCGACTGGAGACCGTGTCGCGAGAGTAGCACAATTCTGTTGCTACATTGGCATGAAGGTTATCTTCTGTTGCCTGTTAATATTTCCAAAGTGTGAGAATGGGATCTAATTTTTCTATAGTTCTGGTTTTTGAGGAGGAAAAGTAGACCTTGCGTTCTCACACTGGGTTCCTAGGTACCCAGGAGTTCCCTAGAGTACTCTCAAGGGTTCCCTGAGCTTCAGAACTTCCTCAGTCGTTGCCCCTAGGTAAGGTGTTTTTATGGTTCAGGTGCTCTTTCAGGAGATCTGTACGTACGTGGGCTCATCGGGGCAGCTTCTGCCGTGCCAACCTCGCCGATATATTGGTGGAACTGTCGTCAGACAACATTTCCGCGCGAAACGGCCGTTTATGGAGGGTGCAACTCCACGACGGCGCGACTTGCAGACTGGGAAACGCGGTATTGGAACGGCCCATGCCCGTCGGGAGAGGTGTGCCCCAATGCGGCGGCGTCTCTCCGTGCAGAGCCTGACGCCCAACTCGACGAGCAACAGCCCGGGCAGCACCCCGGTGGCGGGCAAGAAGCCCCTGGCCACGAGCAAGTCGGACTCGGCCCTGCTGGGCTTGGTCGGGGTGGACAGCAACAGCCTGGCGTCGGACGGGGAACGCCGCAGGCCCGGCGAGGCCAACGACGCCGCCCTCCTCAACCTGGTGCGTGCCTCGCCGCTCACTGCTGCGTCGCCGTCCTCGGGTCGACACCATCAAAGTTGATGGTTCCTTTTGTTTCCATTGGAAAGTAGAATTCATGACGCTGAAGACATCATGGTGAGCGTTTGGCGCAACCTGGAAGGTCGACCACAGCGACACTAATGGTCACGCGCTTCGCCAATAAGGCCAGCTTCGGCACCCTTGTCTCCCAATGTAGGATCTAGCCTCAGTAGAGCGTGCGGCCAACGACTGCGCATTTTGCATGCAGCCGGCGTCTGCTCTCGGAGCGGGGACTTTCCTCGGCGCGTTCTCGACGCCAGCGAAGCTCATTAGATGTGCCGGGAAGGCTCTTCCTTACGAGCTTGCGTACCACCAAAGCGGAGCTGGAGCGACCAAGGCGAATGCAACGGGGAAGAGAAGGTTGGGAAATGCTGAAGAGACGGACAATTTTTTCGCTCCGAGCGCTTTATTCCGGTGGTCGGAACTTTGGAATCTCGGGCACGTCATCCCAAACCGTCGGTCGGCACTGCATCACCCTCTCGCCGGAGCATCCGACATAGCGTAGATCGTTTCTGTGGCGTGAAAACAATGTTTCTTTTCCCACGCCTACCACCCGGTATGCTTAGTTTCTTTACGAGTCGAAGCGCAGTCAAGGGATATAGTCTGTTGTCCTTGCTAGAACACTTAAGTGGTACCAAAATTGCAAAGCCGGTGACTTAGCTAGGTCCTTCTGCCGAGCTATTCAGTACATGCCGAGTGATTGGTCGTTTACCAAGAGTGTCTGGACATTTCCAACAAATCTCCCACTGCCCGATACTTTTAGCTAAGCACTGGGAGAATTGGCGATGAAATATTTAATGGGCATTGCAAGAAGCAGTGTTTAGGTTGGTATTGTTTGTCCTCCTATTTGACCAGAAGCACGGTGTAAGAACCATAGGTGTGGACGCTGAACACGTTGCAGCCGCCAGGTAAAGTTCAAGCCTCGGCTGCAAGCGGTGCCACCAGATGACCCTTTGATAAGCGGCTCGTGGCAGCCCGTTGCAGACCCCGTTTCGTATGCTTCTTTATGGGAGACATTATTTTTTTTAGTCGATTCCTGGGTGTGCCACATCGTGTTGAACTTGGCACTCTTGCTACACACGTTACTTGGACACAGCTTTGTCGTTCACCTTTGTTTTGTGCCTCGGGGGCAAGAAAAGCAGTGATGCGGAAATCTCTCTGATGCGGTGTTCAAGCCTGTGTTTGTCGAAGTTGGAGCAGACTCGCCGAACGGAAAGCGCGTCTGCTCCAACCTTGAAGCAAAGCGCGTGCCCAAGTGCCATGGCAGCAAAAAAAAAAATTTGTTTTCTCTGTTGCGTTGTTTTTTTAGAGACGCTGTCGACGTAGGCCACTTGTGCATGTGCCAGTAGCACTTCATCTGGTCTATTACGTCGCAGCATTTGCCGCGCTGTGTGTCCTCACCCAAAGAGTACAGTATCTTGCACCATGACCAGCGGCGACGCAAATTGCAACAGTGCCAGTACGCAGCATTTTTACGGATAGGGTCTGTAGTTGCCGCGGTGTTGAGCAGTGGCATCCGGTGCCAACGTCCGCTGCTTTCCCAGTCTGCAGGGTCCGTGCCGGGCCTGCAGTCCCACCACAAGCGTAAGCTGGACCTGGAGCCCGGGAGCGCCGAGTCCACCCCCCGGCGGGCCGGTGGGCGGAGCCAACTCCACGGGGAGGAGGAAGAGGAGGAGGGCGGGGCCAAGCGTTGCCGGTCGGACGAGGCCAACAGTTCGGCGTTTCTCGATGCCATTGGGCTGGGCAAAGGCGACCTGCCCTTTTTGGAGGAGAGGGTCAGCGACGACAACGGCAGCGCGGAGGCAGAGCCACAGGTGAGGAAGGGCTTCTAGATGATGCCAGACTTGTCCGGCAGTTTTGGTTAGGGAGGTTGCATCTGGCCGGCTAGGCTGGAATAGCTGACCAATATTGGGTGATCGTTGGGGAAATCTGTAGTTGAGTCCTGCCAAATAGGGAGAACCTGGAATTGTAGGGAATGTGAACCGGTCCAAGATTAACGATAATTGGCAAAATCTGTCGAGAGTGTTTGCTGACTAGGGAAAACATGGGATTGTAGAGAAGGTGAACGGCGCGGGGCACAAAAATACAAGGGCAGAGGAAAGGAACATGCATGACATGTGTCGTGCATGCTCTTTTTCTCTGTCCTTGTCTTTTTCTGCGCTGTACTGTTCACCATGCCATCATACCAACTCGCCCAGCTTACCATGCTTCTGCAATTGTAGAGAACTTCTGTCCTGGCCAAGAACTGTATTGATCGGAGAAAACTCCCGTCCTGACCAGAACTGGACAATAATTGGGTAAAAGCGTGGAACAAAACTGAGTCCTCGTAGACCCTTTTCAAAACAGCACTAGGATGACACCTGTGGTTGCCACACATTTGTCGTTACCCCCGCTGCTTGGCATTCGATTGGACCCGAAGCCAGGCCAGCACAATGGTATAAACGTATCTTTTGGTAACAGGTCTGTAGACCTTTTGCCAAATTGCACAAGCACCAAGGAGAGTGCAGGGAACGTAGGTTTACACGCTGCCCACGCTTGCCTTACTTTTATATAACGGTCAAAGTAAATAACCAAGGTAAGTGGCTCACAAACCCACGTGCAAGATTCCAGCTATTTAAAAAAATTTCTTTAGAACAGTCAGCGCAGCAGACTCCAGCAAGTGCAGCACGTGTGGCTACTCTTGCAGCATTCTCCTCGGTGCTTGACCAGTTAAATTTAGCAAATGGTCTATTGGGAGCATGTGTAGGGCATCTACAAGTAGTGCAACTTCTCAAGAGTTTGGAGGAACTTCTAGACTTGCAGACAGTTTCCAGCCTTCATGGGGGAGGTGGTTGTGTGTAAAAGAAATCCCTAGAAAGCGTTCCTTGAGGGTGGAAATGTCAACGAACAAACCCTTCCTTCCTTCGTTTGTGCCTGCCTTCTCGCTTAAAGGGGTACTCCGCCGATTTTTGAGCTACCTCAGCTAACTATATTTTCTGACTCCCCGGCCTTTACCCTTTCCAGTATGCTATTTAGTATCGCGAAATTCATAATAGTTATCGTGAAATCGGCAAATGAAAATGATGCAAAAACCAACATTCAAATATACCCGCACTTTTCAGTGCCGTGACGTCAGTGGAAGGGCAGGCTTGCCAGTCGAGCGGGCAGTCTAAAAAAATAGAATATGCCAATCATTTGTTCCGTGCTGAAGCGCGGGGACTGGAGCGAGCTTCCAAAGCATTCATTTGACACCATGAAACTGCTTCGAATCAGTTGGGAACAAATTCTACAGTCCAAAGAGTGATCCCCTGCACTTCCACTGACGTCACTTTTTCGTTGTTGCCAGTAGAGACTTTCAGTTTGAAAAACACGGTGAGGACCAAAATTTTAAATTCAAAAACTTCGTGAAAAAAATTATTTTGACCTAATATTTGTGATACTATTTTGGCGATGTTGTTTGGCGAGTTTAGCAAAATTTCAAGCAAATCGGGGACCATGGAGAAATCGGCGGAGTACCCCTTTAAGTGGGAGCGAGTGTGCATCTCATGCAGGGTGTCTAGCGACTGGGAAAGCCAGGAATTGTCAGGGAAATTTTAATTACAGGGAAAAATCGGGGAATTGTCAGGGATATAGGTAGTCGAAAAGCAAGCCCAGTCAGGGAAAATGAGCTGGAAACGCCATTGAGTGCCCCGAGCAAAGACTTGAGGACTTGGGCACAGAAAAATAGGCAATAAATACTGCTTAGAGCGGAGCGGGGACAGCCGGCAAATCCAGTCCAAGCCTTGGATTGGATTGAGGGCGCGACACAAGGTTAGATACACTTAGAGCTACTCGATTTAGGAACAAATGGGAAAGGCCGCAGACCCCAATCCAAGCCTTAGGTTGAAAGTATCCGAAATTGAGTATCTGGCGGCCATGCTGCCATTCGGTTATTAACGTGTGTGGTTGAACGTCGTGTTTTCATCGTGCTTCCGGAAGTAGCCTCTTCACTGACGATGTCGGCGGCAAGGAAGTGCTCGTTTGATCCGAACTGGACGAACCAGAATATTTCGGAATATGCAAGTTGGATTAAGCCCATGCGAAATGATCCTTACAGTGCTCAGTGTCCGCCTCTACAGTGGACAGGAAATTTCACCTGAAATTGTTGGAGAAAACCTGGAAAAGTCAGGGAATTTCAAAATAATAATTTGCTAGACGCCCTGTCATGGCTTTGCAGAAGTGTTGGCTAGCGTGAAGAAAAGATAGAGAGAACCGTGGCGTGTGTGCCGCCGTCTTGCAGGTGGAGAGTTTGCGGCCTGTGGAGAACTGCGCGGTTGCAGACACCTCCCTCGGCGTCCGGGAGGAGCCGTTGCGGTCCAAGGAAGCTGCCGTGGCCGACACATTACAGGTGTTGTCTCGTCTTGGCTCTCTTTGTTTCGGGGCATTAGAGTAGCCCCAGAAGCAAGTGCTACGGGAGCTTTTTTTTTGTGGAAATTCCAGCATGCAGTTAGGGGTGTTTTCTGAAGTTCGCCGTAGAGCAGGAACGGCATCATGTGTTAAAAACAAATGCAACGTGCAGTACTTTTTTTTTTTGCTAATATTTTATTTATAATGTTTAATAAAGATAAGCTGCCTCTGGCTAGGCTAAAGACCTGCTTGCATCTTGTTGGCCTTACTGGGAAGTCTTGTGTAACAGGGAAGCTACCAAATGGGGACAGGCAAAGACTGCTTCCTGAGGGTTTGCTTTTGTTTGGGGGGTCTTGTAATTTGACATAAAAGGACCTCAGTGACTCGGGCAAAGTTCCATCCTGAGGATCCCCAACTTATTGCACAGAAGACGTCTTGTAACTGAAATTTTCTAGCCACACATTAAAAAAATGGCAAGGCAGTTCAAAATTATTTCTTAGTCCTCTGCTGGGGCCTGCCATTACATACCCTTGGCTAGTTAGTGTGCAGACCCCCCAAAATTCCCTTTTTTGTAGGGGCAGGTCACTCGTTCTCGCATTACTTCACGGACAACTTGTAATTAAAGTTTTCTGTGGCGCCCACTTCGATAAAATGCAAGGGTCTAGCTGCTAGTACAGGAGGTCTTGCTTATGCAAAGAAAACTCCACATTGTCACACGTGCTGTCGAGAGCTCAATGCACAGACCAAATGGAGTCTTGCGGCATTCTGCCGACGTTGAGTTGTAGGAGCGCGTTGGGTCGCACTCTAAGGTGGTCCGACGACCCCACACGCTGCCTGCCCCAGCAGCGTCCTTTCTTCCACCGCCTCTCGTAGGGGACGGGCTGATGCGCCCCTTCGCACGTCGCTACCCTCTCTCGCTGCACCTCCTTTGCCGCCCTTGGACCTCCGCCCACGCCGATCTCTCGGAACCCTGCATGGCTTTTCGCACCGACCGCATGCCGCTGGACGCCGTTGCGAGTCCAACTGCACGACGCTCTCCTCTTGCGTCCCCGACTGAATCAAAAGCTGCGCGAACTCGCGCTCCTAAACTCCGTTCATCCCTAAGCCGACGGGGCGATGGGAGCCACGCCTTGTTGGACCGGTCGGTCGTATGTTTATCCTTCGCCACCTGATCTCGCTTCAACCCCTACCCTTGCTCAGAGAGTGGGGTCAAGTGACGAAAGGGAGGCGGTTAGTGCGACTGTGAAACTTTTACCCCACTGTCGGCTTAGGGGCGAACAGAGTATAATTTCCGTCGCTTAGTGTAGACCTCGTTTGTTTCTGGGGCCACCTGGCGTCGGAAGAGCTTTGGGTCATCCGTTGCACGTCAATGTGGGCTCTCTGTATCGGCGGCGCGCGTAGGCTCGTAGCTTGCGAAGGTACTTCCCCTGCACGAGGGCGCAATTGGTGGAACGCCCCCTTGAGACTGCGCTCAAACCCGTCGAATCTTTGACAGTGAGAACAGCACAGAAATTGAAGCTCGTTGTTTTGTTTGAGGCCGCAACAGCGGTCGAGAAATGTCATCTTCGAGGGTTGTGGCCTCGGGCAACAAAAACAACTTTGACAAGCGGTGCCCCAGAAACATGCTTGGTCTATACCGTACGCTTTGGAAAAAATGGCACGAAAACTTGAAGCAGTTGATTGTGGGTGCTTGGTGCTTTTCGGTTGCGGTGGTTACCGCTATGGGCTGGTGTCTGCTGCATGCATATTTCTGCTCGTCAATGACTGCTTTCGCTGAAGGCACGAGCGCTGTGTCTCGAATCGTCGATATTGTATTTTCTAATTTCTCTCGTCGTGACAACGTCGCGCGGCCCGGAATTTGGACCGGGGCTCCGGTGACCTCTAGTTTAGGCGGAAGAGATGCGAATGCCTTTCGTCGCGACACCTCTTTGCCGCAACAAATGGCCCGTGGCGTCTTTTCCGTTGCATGTCGTGTAAATCTCTGTACAAAAGGCCGAAAGTGCATTGGCCAGAAGCTGCAAATGTCATTCGTACCAATAAAGCAATATTATCAGCTTTTGCGTTGCCTGCTTCCGCAGCTGCGCTGCTTGTATAAGGTATATTGCTTGTATATTGCCGCATTGAATGTATGATGGGGTGCAAGGCATGTTTGGCATGTGCATGGAAACAACTTGCTTGCATGGCTGTTAAGCTTGTGGTTGTGCTTGCTTTCGATCTTGTTTGTGGTTTGAGGATGGCTGTGCAATATGTAAAATAGTAATATAATAATAAAAGGTGTAATAAATATACGAACGTCGGGAAACTTCCGCCAGTAGAAGTCCTTTATGGAAAGTTCTATGCCGTGCTGCAACAAAATTAAATGGTGGATGCAAAAGGCGGTGATCTAGAGAGCTGCACATTTTTTTTTTTAAAGATGTGTTATCGCTTGTGGAAAACTACAAATTTGTTAGCCTGCATTTATTTTGTTTTTTATTCACATTAAAGGACGAGCACAGGATAAAAACAATTTCTTTTTTTAAGCAGCCTAGATGGAAAAGGATGTTATAAAACAAATAGCTGCTTTAGTCACGTGTGCTTGTGCTCTTTCGCAAGCACCACGTGCACTTGCTTGCACAGCGAGCTTATTTTATGACATCCTTTTCCCCTCCAGCATATGTCTTTTAAGAGTGAAGGTAGTTTTTCACCTGTGCAATGACTATTGGAGAAAATATTTAGAGATACTGCATGCCTGCAAGGAAGTGTTTGGACCGGTAGCAATTTTGAGTGCTCCTACGAGTATCTTCCAGGTGTTAAAGAATTGCACATATTTATCCTTGCAGCTCATTATTTGTGCTAGGTGTATATATGGAACAAAAAACTCTTTGCTTGATACATGATAAGTTTGTCTGAAGGATAAGATTAGGTGTCAATGGAGTAGGCATCTGCAAAGTGATGGTGCTTTGCTTGTGCTTTTGAGGAAACTGGCCTAGGCTTTGGTGAAAGGCTCCAAACTGTAAGAAGTATGAAAAGATGTCTGTTTTGTGTTACAACTGCTAATATGCCTTTTCGCATCCTGATGCACTGGAGGGCAACATTCATTCGTGGATGTAATTGCTATCCTATCAGATCAGACTAAGGCGACTTGTATTGTTGACGCCAAGTATGTAGTATCGAGCCTAAAAGATAAAAGAGCTCAGATTCAAGCGGTAAGTGTTGTGTTGTCTTGGGGATGCTTTATGTGCATGGATTTTTTTGCAATATGGTTGCCAAGTTTTATACAAAGTCTGCCTTCAGGCAGTGATCAGTCTCTGCTAGGTGCACACAGTAGCTTCGTGAATAAAAACATCCTTTTCACTTTTCGGACGTTCCAACTCAAATTTAGAAGATGATGTTTGCACTGTGAACGTCGGTGATTAAAGAATTTCCAGATAATAAAAATGGTTGACTCGCCTAAAGGCTAGTGCTAGACACATCTGGCCCCAGTGCAGGTAAGCAAGCCGCAAGTAGTTGATCATCTAAACGAGTCCTATCAATTACTCATTTCGCTCGCTTCGAAGTTCACGCTTTTCGTATACAACGCCTGCAGGCTATTTGTATGCAATGCAATGCAGGCACCCTGAAGTGTTGCCTGGTGGTACCTACAGGCGGCGAAAACATGTTACCTAGTTTTTTATAGTTCCTTTTGCCCAGAGTCGGGGATCTCTTCTGTGGTCGAAAACAGGTTACGAATTCACCAAATAAAGACCACCTCATACCAGCCAAAACATTGAATTGCTCCACCACAGATCAGCAATGGTCTTGGAGCTTAAAATCATTGTTGCCAGTTGCCTGGGGCTTTGCCTGAAATCATGATAAACGGTTTTCCGTCCTCCAGAAATGTGAAAACGGTCTGTGGCAGCAAAACTGTATCGCACGAGCTTTTCGACGCCATATCTAAGGGGCAGGAGGTTTAATTTTTTTGGTCGTAACGATTGCTACTTGCAACCGTTCTGCTCCAAACACCAAAATGGTAGCGCCCACGAAGCTGTTGGGAGATGGAGTGTCGGTACTTTGTTTAGTGGCTCGAGACGACTATCTTATGCATTGTGGAGGAACGTTGGCTGATGGTAAGGAGGTAGTAGGAGCTTCTGGCACATCCTTAAAGGGACACTGAGCTGCTTTCTGAGATGGCCTGTTTATGCTCGTAACTCTGTGAGCTCGAAGCATCCTAAAAAAAAATGTGTTTGAGCGTGGCCGACTTTTTTCTTCAAATTGGTATTGAAGCTTAAAATCGCTATTGGGTACTAGAGCAGGCACCAGAGGGCGCTGTCGGACGAGGAGAAAAGTTCCTGTGTGCAAGCTCCTGTAGGGAGCAGAGTTGCGTGTTCATTCATCTTGAAATCAAAAGTTATGCGGGAAAGCCCCTCTTCACGCATGCAGGAGCCACGTTGATGGTAGGCCGAGTGGATAGGCTCCCTCGAGGGTGGTACGCTCACGTTGCCATGGTTGCGCGAGTGTTCCTTGTCGGCCTCCGATGCTGCACGAGTGATGTTTAGTTTTCGGTTGACAGCATGGTGAAATACCCAAATAAGCCAGGATCTGGTAAGACCTAGGCAGGTGATGGACCACCGCCTGTTTGTTGTCGTTTCTAGAACCACTAAGCTGCGCTTCAGAGTTGCGACACTCATCTTGGTGCTTAAAAAGACTGAATCTAATGCTGAGGAAGTCGCACTTTTGAATCGTGACGGTTGGCAGTTGCGTGCGCTCTGTACCAAGCACCAAGATGGCGGCGCCCACACTGGTGTCGGGGAACAGAGTGCCGATACTTCAGCTAAGCGTAGATCATTTAGTGGCTCTAGTCGTCGCAATGATCGGGTGAACGATACATGAATGATACACGTGCGAGTAAGTGTTTCAAATTAGTCTTTTGCACATCACAACGCAAGGAAGACCATGCCAATCAAAGGGCGACATAGAGAATGCGTAAGGAATGTGCAATGACTAAGCAGCCAAGCGTGCACCGTCATTGGGGGGGATTGGTGGGGGAGAAACAAAAGCATGCGGGCGCATTGGGAGGGGAAGCAAACAAGCAAGGCGCACAAAGAGTGGATGAACTTGCTCTCCGTATATTGCCCACGAATGAATAATGTATGACCTCATGCAAAAACAAACAACATAAGCACAGTTGGCTAGTTAGCGGTTATCGAAGCTGTACAGCCACTGTAGTAGAGGCTTCTCTGTGCAGCACTGAATTTTTCTCTTTGTCGCATGATTGAATTCGGAAAACAGCAGCGCAATGGCCCGTGGAAAAGACGCAAAACTTTGTAGAAGGGCTTCTCTTCGTCCGACGGCGCCCTCTGGTGTCTGTGATAGTTCTGAGGGAATCAATCTTTGATACTGATTTTTAAAAAAATCTGCCACGCATAACAGTATTTTTTTTTTTTTTTTTTTAAAGCTTAGAGTTTAGTTTTTAGGTTGAGTTATGACCATAATTAGACTATGTGCCCAGAAACTGAGGGAGAGGAGGAGACGAGAGTGCGCGGGGACGTCGGAACGCTGTGCTCCGATTGGAGTGATTAGGTGTAGACCTAAAGCTAGCCGCCTCTGTCTGCACTGCACTCGTCAAACGCGGAATGCCAGTATCTGGCGTTTGGCTCGCATTCGAAGGTGTTCGACGAGTGCAGTGCAGACAGGGGCAGCTAGCTTTAGGTCTACCCACTAACCATTTCAATCGGAGCTCGGCAATCTGCCGTCCCCGCAAGCTTTTGTGTCCTCGTCTCCCTCAGCTTCTCGGAGCCGTAGCTTTCGGCACGTGCTGCAGAAAATGGCGCTCGGAGCGTGTTCAATGCGAACGGGCAGTGTCTGTTGGTAGTCCTTTCGGGTTCCGACTTGGTACCGTGGACGCACAAGGCAGAAGCTGACATCGCCGCGTCGTTGATGGCATTTCGTCGCTTTTCATGCACAGGACTCTCCCGTCTCGTCCACGACCAGCGGTACCACGAAGCGGCAGCTGGACGGCGAGGTGGAAGACGTCGCCTCCGAGAGTACCACCAAGCGGCGGCGCACCAACGAACCGCCCGAAAACGCTGAGGTAAGGGCCCCGCGCAGCTTCGCCGTTGTGGCGGTCGGTTCCCAACGGGGGTCCGCTTAATTTGTCCAAAAAGGGAACGAAGACTGTACGCTCGAGGTCGAAACGTCTTGGCAACTCGCCACACCCTTCGAGACAGCCACGCACCCACGTAAAGAAATGTTGGAAATGCACTGCGGCCCGTTAAGAGATTGATTTAAATGGGTGGGGTTCCCCGAGGAGTCTCGCAAAGACCCGAGAATCGCTGGGTACCTACGTCGAGCGTAGCCACCTGCTCGTGGCGCACTGTCTAACAGTGAGTTGGTGTCCGATTCTTAGCTTACTATGGCTGCCGACTGGACGAGAATGGCGGAGCGTCCCTTTCCGACACCCGGTCTCCAGCACGTGTTTGTTGCCTTCCGTCGTACTTCGGCTGCATGTACATGCTCAAGAATTCCAAGATGCCGAAGCGTTGTCGAAGGTAGGAAGCGTGTGTCGGTGGCGGGACAACGGTAGGACCTCCCCACTGTTCTCGCTGCGGCGGCGATTTTGTAGCGTAAAATACCCAGCAAGCGCCCGCTCAAGAAAGGGAGGTAATCATGAAGAACTGGAGGATGGGCGCTTGCTAGGTTTGAGAGCGAAAGTGCGGAAGCAGCAGTCGGTCAGGCGGGACCCTTGGTGGTCCGACTGCCGAACTCCGGATCAGCTGTCGTTGCCCAAATTTGCAGCGTGCTCGGCGCGTAAAAACCGAACTTCTTCGTTCTTTTAGCCGACGTAAAGGGTGCCCTATGATGCTCGACGGTGGTTTTTGCATCAATGGCCCTTGGCACAAAAACAACGCGACCGTCCTTGGGCCAAACCACTGTCCGAGAACGGACCGCAGGCCGCTGCGTGTTCATTTACGTAGATATATCTGACAACAAAATGTGTTCTGGTAAATTCTTCAAACCCAAGTTTGTTCGCCATTTGCACCTAGCTTTAACCCTGTTGCTTCAACTCCACTTGCAGCCATAACTTGCGTGCGTATGCTGCCTTGCTCGGTTTGGCTTGACGTGTTTAGCTCTGGTCGCTTCACGGCTCAATTAATTTGGCGGCTTCGCGGGAAAAGAAAAACAATCAATACCAAAGACTGTTGTGGAGTGTGTCGTGTATGTCAGTAAATACGGTGAGTAGTTTATTGAGAAAAATTAAAAAGTAATTGATTACGCACCGTCTAGTCTTCGTCACTAAAGCCACTTCACCCGTGCTATGCCCCTGTGGTCCGTCGGGCGTGGAGATATGTCTTGTGCATGTTTTTGAACCTGCTTAAAATAGGGGAGTGGATGCTTGATATGTCCTTTGATTATTTTTGAAATGTCTCAAAAGTAGGGGTGGCCACTTAAAGAGCAACTCCGCTTCATTTTTGTTTTTTGAAAACAATGCAGTCCTCTTGAGTATCACCTAGGAAGACCACAAGTCAAATATTACCACATAGTTCTGTCTAAATGTTCAATGTTAACCGGCAATCTGTGCAACTCTCCGAGTTGCCGAAATCGGCTGACTCAACCGGGCGAATTAAGGCACAGCCAACAGCGCAGTCAAGGCTACGGCGTGGGCGTAGCCAAGATTGAGCTAAACGTCATCACCATTGCCCCTTTTCCTTGTTTTTACATCTCTGGGCAAGCGTGACGGGTGACATCAGCCACGTTTCCTCTCAGAGCTCAGCGGTGTCCACGTGATTGGCGTAACGTGACTGCGCAGCGCGCTCTTGGGAGCCGTCCAACCGCCCCGCCGTGGTCCCGCCGTCTCCCGCGTCACAACAGCCGTCGCCGTCTCACCGTTTGTGATTATCGTCTCTCGGAGTATCGTCCACACTACAGACACTACGTGCGCAGACTTATGCCGCGATTGTGCAGATGTCGTCGAACGTCGTAGACACCAAAACGTGGTGAAGACTGCAGTGCAGACGACACTTGCGCCTGGCACTTGCCTGCCCCAAACCCGCCCGTCGTTGCGTAGAGGATCACGTGACATCCGTACCGTGTGATAGCCACGTTCCTGGCGGCCCAAGATCAATGTTGCCGGACAAAGCCGAAGTTTCGGTTTCGACCTCTGCTCGTGTTTAAAATTTCATTTACAAAATATATATCCTATTTTTCCCAAAGCAAATGACGTAGTGTCTTTGTCTCTTTTAATGCGGAATCACTCACTATCCCAGAATCTTTCGGAATTGAGCGGAGTTGCCCTTTAAAATACATTCACAATGGCATTCGAATCACAAACCGCTAAGCGGATCGGCTCATTTTCATCGTCAAACGCTCATGAAATTGTATTTAATCTTTAAGCAACCGCATTTGCAACTCGCCTTGCGAACACAGTTCAACTGCCAGTGTGAATGCAGCGCTATTAAGACACGGGCACATGCTCAGTATTTTACAGTAGTCTCTCTTTTCTCTCTCAACACCACAGGTGGATCCGGCTGAATGCGGCCCGGTCTCCTCTTCGCACCCGAAAAACCACCTGCTGAGAGAGCGTGAGCCACTCGCAGCAGACAGGGCTCTCGTCACGGGAAGCAACTGTGCGGAGGTAACGTCGCGGACATCGCGTTTGTCACGTGGCACCGTTGCGGGAGGGCGTCCCATCGTCGCTCACACGTCTGCTTAAGTCTGCCGGCTCGCAGCGCCCCGGAAGAGCTTCGTAGCAACAATGTGCCAAACTAACCGCCGCTTGTTTTCCGGCGCCATTTCCCCGTTACATTATGACTATCTGTGGATTGATAATGCAAAGTTTAAATCATTAGGAGCCTGTCTTTAGGCGTGGGACTGGCAGATTGGAAAGATGGAGGTAGTATCGACAGCATGGTGAAAAGGAACTATATACACTGGACGAGTGGCTTTCTTTTCTTTGACCAGTTGATTCAATGTATTTTTTTATGTTCATTGTTTTCAACCTTAATAAAATATAATTTTCAAGTTAGAGTTTTAGTGAAATAGTAGCAGTGTTGTATGTCACATGTGGTAAAAATTACATTCAGTAAAGTGTAGTATTTGAAGTAATTAACAACCACAAGTACTTCTTCCAGCACCTTTTTTCTCGGTATATCTTCTCGTTGGCGCCAGACATCAACACAATAAACATTTGACGGCATTCCTTCGCACAAAATTAACAAAGACCAATTCACACAACGGACTAATCTGTGGACGGATTGATCACGTGACGACATGTCTGTGGTTTGTCCGTCTCCCAAGTGCATCCAAATGAGGGACACGACAAGCAGGTTCCAGCAAGAATGGACCGAACCTGTTCGCCACGCCACAGTGCCGAGAAAATCTAACATCGCACTGTGGCACCATTATCCAAGAGAGAAATCGACGTTTACTACCACGATAAAGAATCATACGCCGCTGTTATGTACAGATTGAGACAGAACACCGTGATAACATTCGCACGGCTTCAGCGTAGAAGTGTCGAAGTTCTGGGCTCACAGAGGGCCGTTTAGAGATGCTTTCACGCCCTCCGCGCTTGTGCACAATTAGGTTCACCACAGCCACAGGAAAGGTCTTGCTTGTGGATAGGCTGATTGGACGTGCCAGAATTATCGCGGCGTGCTAGACGCGTTTTCAGGGAAGCTTCTTGACACGGACCCAGAGGAGTACCTGCGTCGCATGAGCCGCGCAGTCTCTCCAGTTCCTTCCACGCGTGGAACCAAGAATCACGCAACAAAATGAACCAGTGAATGCACAAAACACAACGATGCGCCCGCTTTTGTTTTAATTGTCCGAAAACAAAGAAACAAGAACACATTGTACCGTTGCCAGACTAAACATTTTTTAAGTCAATCTCTCGCCAAAAATTCGCCAGTGAAAAGGCGCTCAACTTTATCAGTCCACGGACGAGGCACGGATCGCAGAAATCGGTGACGTGACGGTCAGGTGGTACACGGTCCGCAGACCGAAAATCACTATTCGGTCCGCTGTGTGGATCGGCTATGAGCAACGTAAGCTCTCAACCGTTGTGATATAACGCATCCATGCAATTGACTTGTGAGGAAAACCTGCCGTTTTATGGTTTGTCAGTCACTTTTTATATCACTCATAAACAATATTTTTTTTATTCTATTCAGTCATGCTCGTTCTAGTAAGGGCTTAAGCGTGTATGTGTGAGGAGTGGATGATATCATGAAGTTATCAATATTCTACATTTGTACTTTTATCAGATAGAGTAGATTTGAACTTTGTTAACTTAAGTATTGGATTACATTGATGGTTGCTAAATAGGAACTTGGAACATTTGTATTTCCGAATAATGAAAACTAGTCAGTAAGTAATGAGATTTACTTCATACCATACTATTGCATCTTGAAATGATATTGTTTTCACCTTATGGAACTTGTGATTTGAGTTGTTAAATGGATACGTTTTGTTTTAATGAGGCTTAAGTTGTGCTGATTTTGTTGACTATGCCTTTTATTGGAAATCCATAAGAGGAACCAACCCGCCACCAAGACATTTCTCAGTAGTTTCCATTCAGATAAATTGCTATTACGCTGTTGGGTTTTTAATGCTATGGACTGCATTATATTTAAGGAAAGGGTATCTTAGAAAATAGCTCTGGAACGTTACATGTAGACGCTTTCTCTTTGTGATATTTTTGTATATCGAAAAACATCTTTGTGCTTGTACCCCCAAGTTTGACCTGGGTGAGCAGTTCCAAGATTTATTTATGCCGCTACTAAACTCGACCTTTATGGCTCCTGAGCTGCTCTAAAGTTGTTCGCAGTGGCATTTTCGCTGCTCCCAGACCTGCTAAGAGGCTGAAGCTTGCTTCCACCCCTGCGATAATGATAATATTCTAAGAGATTTCTGCAGTTCAGTCAGGTTGAAAGGTGGATGGCATGCACAGTATCAGAAACAGCCGTCATTGACAAGCAATTTTAAAAGCAATACGGCTCTACACCAGGCTTGTTCGGGGTGACTCCGGATTACAGTCAAAAGTGTGTAAGCACCAGATTGGTTGAAACGACCTATCACTAGGTAACTTAGCGAGCAGTCTGTTGGTTTGACCGGGACGCGAGATCACCGCTAGCTCTGTGCGCGTCTCTTTCATTCTGGTGCAGTCTGTGATCGTGTTGCAGGTGGACGGCCCCCGGCGCCGCCACGAGGCGCTCTCCTGTTCCCCGTCGCCGAGGAGAAGGCCCCACGTGTCCGATGTGAGTTGCCCGTCCGAGCAGTGCCACCTAGGAGACAAGGCCCGCAAGTGACGCCGGGCGGCAAACACATTGAGGCTCGACGAGAACCACCGCTTAAGCCGCGGTTGCATTGTCGCAGTCGCCGCGAGACGCTGCAAAACATGCCGGCGGTGTGGATTTAATTAGTGACGTCGTTTGGTGGAGCTGGGCGCAGGGGTTTGTCTTCTAGGTGGTGCTGGCTTGAACCTCATTTTCTTTGTTTAAACGGAATGCATGCGGGCTATACCGCTTACCACGACGGCAAACTGGGGAGACCACAGTACGTAACTGGAACGAAGTAC
>JAZHYW010032106.1:0-17587 GCA_037355805.1 Ixodes ricinus | reverse complement strand
CGACACTGGATGGATGGATGAATGGATGAATCCGGCTGAGCCCTTTGGATCGGGCGGTAGCTTACGCCACGTAGCCATTTTGTTTATCATTCAAGCTCAGAATATTTAAATGTGAAAACTATATTTATTCCGCACTGAATATGAAAGTTAGGGCTATAAACCCCCTTGCTATCAGTTAATAAGAAAATGCCTAGTTTTCTCTCGCTTTTTGCCACCATTCACTTAATCTTTGCTTGGTAATTCTACTGTCTTGAAATCCACTTTTCCTTCGCTGTCTCTAAAACCCAATGACTTTATCAAATCTATGTCTTCGGTAGGCATAGGGCAGGGGGGGTGGCTAGGCTGACCCGGCCTAAGAGCCGCAAACGAAACCATGAAACTTCCAAGAGCCGCGGGGGGGGGGGAGCAAACTAAATTTTGTACAAAGTCTGACTGTACGTATGGGGCACAAGGCTGTACCACTGTACGTATGGGGCCAAGGCTGCCAAAAACCGCAAGCTGTGCTTTATTCTGACATTTTTTTTTTCTTTTTTTTTTCCAACCCGAAAGTTGCGGGGGGGGGGGCGGGGGAGGGGCTCTCTCACGAGGGATCCGCGAGAGCCGCACTTGACCAGCGCGCTGTCGCATGCGGCTCGCGAGCCGCGGTTTGGCCACTCCTGGCATAGGGTGAAGCCCTCTTACAGTAGTGTATCAAGTGCTCAGCCGTCTTGTCCTCCTCTCCACAAGCAGCGCTTTACACCTGTATGCATTTCCTGGTACTTCACTCTGTATCTTTCTGGTTCGCAAAACACCTGTCCTTGCCTCAACCAACAATGAGCTTCCCCTAGAATTGTCATAAATGCTTTCTTTGGCAATAACTGTTTTGTTTAATCTATAGCTTTCCAGAGCCCTCTTTGTCTGCGGCTCCCTCTAGCCACCGATCTCTTTCTGTGGCCTTAACTTTCTTCTTAACTGAGACCTGCTCTTCCGTAACTCCACTGTAGCCTGAAAACTTTCCTCTTAATTTCCTAGTGCGCTGTGTCTCACTTTGTGTCTATACTCATCATGCATACACAGCTGAAAACTTTTCGTGCCCATTGCTCCCCATCCATTCTGCCTCAACTGATCCCCAAATTCCAACTTGTTCACAGCTTCCCTGCCCTCAAATGACGCCCACCCCATGTCTCCTTGTAGTCCCTGGTTTGGCGTTTTGCAATGTGCCCCCAAGGCCAGCCTACCTATCCGCGCTGTTTTATTTCTAGCCTTGCATGGACTTCGCATTTTATGCATAGCACTGCGTTTCCAAAAGTCAAGCCAGGCACCATGACCCTTTTCCAAATCTCTCTCATCACCTCATACCTGTTGTAATTCCACAGTGATCTATTTTTCATTACAGCTGCATTCCTGTTGCCCTTACCTATTATATACTTTTCATGCTCACTGAGATATTCTGCACCATCACATATCCATACTCCTTGATACTTGTATTAACTAGCTCTCTCAACTGTAATATTCTGTATCTTCAGCCTCTCAACTTCGTCATTGTTAAAAATCATGACTGCTGATTTTTCACTACTGAATTCTAAACCTTATTCTTCTCCTTCCCTACCACAGATGCTCATTAATTCCTGCAAATCTATCCTTTTGTTAGCCGCTAGTACGATATCGTCCGCATACATCAATCCCGGTAAGGATTGCTGAACTTTTTGGCCTAGCTTACTGTGCGAAAGGTCGAATCCAAGCCCACTCTTCTCTAGTCTATCCTCCAATCCTCTCAGATACAACATAAACAGCAAAGGCGATAACGGGCACCCCTGCCTAAGGCCTCGTCTTATCTCTATTGTCCCCATTGCCTTTCCTTCCCATGTTATAATCACCTTATCATCTTTGTAAATGTTCCTTAATATAGGTGTTAGTCCTTCATTTAGGTTTAAGCTCTCCACAATGTTTCACAGATTCCTTTGGTTCACATTGTCATAGGCACCCTTGATATCCAGAAATGCCAGCCAGAGCTGTCTGTTTTCTTTTCGCGCTATTTCTATACACTGTGTTAGAGAAAATATATTGTCCTCCAACCTTCTTTGTTTCCAGAAACCCGTTCTATAACTCGCCCAGTATGCCCTCGCAATCTACCCATATCCTCCAGTCTGGTCTTTATAATCTGCTTTACCAATCTGTAAATAACTGGTGTCACGGTTATGGAGCGATAATTCCTAATATCAGACTTATCTCCCTTTCTCTTATATATCATACTCATCCTACTAAGCCTCCAATCACCTGGAATATTTCCTTCTGTTATCATAATGCTCACTACCTCCCTTAGTTTTGTCTTAGATTTACGACCCAAATTCTTCACCAGCTTGATTGGGATACCATCTGTGCCTGTCGACGTGCCACTAGGGACTCTTCGTTCCGCCTTTTCCCATTCTCTTTGTCCAAAATCCGCGATGTCACAAGCTGGACTGCTACTTCCTTCGGTTCTCCTTTCTTCCACATGTACCCGCTCCCGAAATCTCTCCTTCATCGCTGCGCCTATATGTCGTATCGCTTCATCTCCCTCTAATTGATCTCCCTGATGTGAGAGTATGAACCTCTGTCTAGCTTGCGTCGTTTCACCTAGTGAGTTCAAGTGCTCCCAAAACCTCTTGGCTGCGTTTGTACCTTTCTTGCTTACATTACTTTCCCACGATCGGGGCGACATCTTGTGGGAATAACATCAACTGCACTGGACGTGGCGCCATCCAGCGACATGTCTCCACACTTTACGAACTGTCAACGCAATTCCCACGATTGTAGTCAATGTAGCCAATTTCAAATATTTACAGGTCCGACTTCTTGTGGCGTACAAGAAGTCTACGCAGTTTAAAAATAAAGTTTTTGAGGAATTATCTAACCTAGTCCTTTTCACTTCCTCATATCAACTCCGCCGTAAAGAAAAATGGTTTGTTTCACCATCACATACGTTATACTATAACCACACGCTAAATTACCAATTAACTACTTTATTAAATGAATTATTTTTAAAATGTGTTGATATTCATGCAATGACGCTGGCAGAGGTACGAGCATTATTTAGGGTTGTTTTCTTAGGTAGGGCTAAGGCATACGGATCACTGTACCATTGTATACCACAGTGAATGTATTATATTTTTCTCCTGTTTCTGTTTAATCTGTGGTCTGTACATTTAAAATAGTGTTCTTTCTCTCCAGTGTAGCTATTTGTTCGTTTTTCAAATTGCTTAGGAATCGCCTGCTGTAAAGGGGGCCAGGACATCCGTCAAGCTGCTGCGGCAGCTTTTTGTCTGTGTCCCCCGTTTCAGTGATGAAACAAAAATAAATATTTATTATTATTATTATAAAGTTCGCACTTGTCACGTGACATGACGTCACCGACGTGTGCGACTAGCAATGGGCGATGATCGGCCGATGATCGACTATCGGCCGATGATGGACTATCGGCCGATGATTGACTATCGGCCGATGATCTATCATCGGTCGATTATAAATTTATCGATTATCAAAATTCGATATTCGGATTGGAATGACTAATTGCCCACTCCTACGTCAGACCAATGGCGCGCCCCTACGTCAGCCGATTAGATATCCAAATGGATAGAAATGACGAATTGGTCGCTCCTACGTGACGTATGAGCGAACTCTGACATCATCATCATGTGACCCCTGGCGCATGACTCAGGTCCCGAAATTTGGGGCCGACGACCGGGCCTTGGAGGGGGCCATGGGCGTGGGGGCGTGACGTACCCGGATATCCATATGATACACGATGGATCAGGTAACAACCAACATGTGTTTCCGACCGGAAACACATGTTTGCATGATGATACATGTGTTTCTCGATATATCGGAAACACGTGTTTACATGTGTTTCCGATATCGGAAACATGTGTTTACATGTGTTTCCGATATCGGAAACACATGTCTGATCGTTACCTGTTCAATCGTGTATCATAATATACTACTGATGAAGGTAAGAGCTTTCAGGATGACCGATGAATTCGCAATTTGACAAAGGCGAATTTCTGCAAGTATTTTGCACTGAAAGTATATAAACTGGTCCTTTTAATAAGAAATCATTTCTGCATATTTAATCTCAAGATAATACATGTGCGAAATCGCCGGCAGGTATCTCGCAAGAATGCTGACTCCAGCACATAACATTGCACCGAAACGTTTTCTGAACAAAATTTTATAACCCAGCAGAAACCAACATTGTTCCTTTCTCCCGGGTGGTGATTGGAGATAAGACGTAGAACCTGACATCCGAAGATGAATGTAGGACCGAGGCGGGGTGCAGTAAACCTGTTCGTACCGCGTCGTTTAGACTGGCGGACAAGAAGCCCAATCACGTTGCAGTTATCGGTATTCGCGTCCACCAAAGTACGAGCGAGCAAACGTTCATCCTCCCTGCATGTCTGAATTGTATTGGACACCATTGGCTACATGGCCGGTTTTATCGGGGATTCGTTCAAGATGGATCAGCGAGTGGTGATTCAGTTCCCAACAGCGGAAGGGTGTCGACTACCCCACATTTGTAGCAGAATGCATATGGTGTCGAGTGACAAATGTGTGTTGAAGACTGCAGTGACTAAATGGGCGCGTATGTTGCAGTGGTAGACGAAGCTATATCCAAGATTGATGCAGCAGCACAGGAAGACCGTCGTCCGAGCTAGCATTTCCTAGCGGAGGTGTTCGGTATGTAGTTCGGGACTGTGCAAACGGTGGTTACAAGGAAACTGAAGTATCGCAAAGTGTGTTCACAATAAATCGCACAATTGCTGACCGACAACTATACCAAGGAACGCATGGGCTCTAGTTTAAACCACTTGCTGCGGTACGAAGCATATATGGTGACGCATTTTTGTTGCTCATAATGGCCAGCGACAAAACCTAGTGCCGTCACTTTGAGCCTTTCCGCAAAACAATGAACATGCAAGAAGCAAAATTATCCGGGCAAGCTGGCTAGGACATGAAGAAATAAAAGAACAAACGAGACGACACAAAATCTTGAACGCATATATTGCGTCCTGTTGTCGGTTATTTTATTCCTCCGTGTCTTGATTAGATTATGACCAAGCATGCAATGAAAACATTCCGTATCACCAAAACACAAAAAAGCAGGTCACGGGCTACCGCCGATAATGCCATGCTTGACCCATTTTTATTTTTTTATTATGGATGTTTGTTGTTGGTGACCTTCAAAGAGCCTGACATAAACACCGATGCAAACCGCTACAGGAACACATTGGACAGGCTGCGACACAGCTGTTAAGAATAAGCGATCCCATATGCCTTCTTCTATATTTCGTCTCAACCTACGATGGATTAAGCGCAGAAGCTACGAACCAGCAGATCCAATCACGTGCCACTTAGAAATTGCCTGGTGTTTCGCTTCGATGAAGGTTACTGAGTGACTGATCAATTTTACATTGCGAATAAAGCCACGACATACAGACATACAGGCTCTTTGCAGTGCCAAAGCTGTTGAAATGACGCAGCGCATTTTGATAAGGAGGATTATTCGTCCATCCTTAATCAATATTAGGCATGTCATAGTTTAGCGTGGAGCGTGATTGGACCTGGTGGCCCGTAGCTTTGGCCTTTAGTCCATCGTAGGATGAGACGAAGTATAGTGTGATCATTTTGCACGACATTGGTCGTCCGCATCTTGAAACAATTGTGCAGCATGGGTTAGCGCAGAAAGGGTGGCAAGTTCTGTTCCCACCAGTTTACACTCCTGATATGCCAGCCATGTGAACCTGTTTGGCGGCTTTGCCAAGATCAGCCATCCTCCCTTTGGCCCCGCCCTGACCCCGAGAAATTATTTTTATTTCAGAAAATTCAACAACATTTTCCTTAGAGCAGAAGATATAGAAAAGTTTGTGTCGGTCAGATTTACTAAATATCTAGTCGTATTGATTATAATGCAATTAGATGCAAAGGTGCAAGCGAGCTGGATAAGAATGACGAAAATAATCCCTGGAGAAGGAGAACAAGGTGGACAAAGGACAAACACAAATCTCAAAACACAGCTAGGTGACTGGTGCGCGACCGAAAAAATCCGCCTGGTCCAGGTATCGAACCCGGGACACTCCATTTCCTCTAACAACCCAGCTAACCAGGGGTTAGACGTCAGTAGAGCAAACAGGTTTCATCAGCCGTCACCAGCCTAACGCCAACAAGGGCAGAAGGCTTGCATTTTAAGGTACCAAAGAGGTCCCGGGTTCAATACGCGAACCAGGCGGATTTTTTCGGTCGCGCACCAGTCACCTAGTTGTGTTTGGAGATTAGTGTTTGTCCTTTGTCCCCCTTCTCCAGGAATTATTTTCGTCAATCTAGTCGTATAATCTTGGTATAATCTTTCCCGTATCTCCCAGACGCATAGCTTCTATTCGCGATAAAAATTATGCTCTCCGTACACCACATACCATGGCACGAACATTCGACTGCTCAGTGGCCTCATAACATTTTTTTTTGTTTCTTTTATAGTTACAATTATTAGCTTTTTCTGTGGTGTCCAAAGAGATCTTCATTTTTTGACATCGTGCAAGTCCAAGACCGGCACGCAATTAATGTTTTTATACCTCGAGAACAATATTTTTACAGGCACCGTTTAATATGATATGGTATGCGTAGCACGGCAATTAATAAATAGAGCAAGCAAATAGGAAAACCACAACAATACAAGAGAAACGAAATTGTCGTTTAGGAAGCTGACCTTCAGAATAATCACCGAAAAAAGAATCGCATTAATTTAATTCGTAGGCTCCAAGGACAGTTGCCAATAATGAATTGGTATTTGTATATCTAATTCGTGTAAAGGATGCTTATGCACGCCAAGTAACACTAAAAGCGAAATAAATACAAAACAAAAACAATGCCGAATTATATAAACAACGTGGGCGAAATTGCATGCTACAGCATTTTGCACCGCTTGTACCGTCTAAATGCTTTTTATTACACCGCTTATAAGCTGCCGTAGTAGGAAGTCGAGGAATGCGTATTTGTTGTCGGCATCCATTAAGCCTTCTTTACACTGACTTTATGTTTCCACGATTCTTGTCAACTCTCTTGGAAAAAAAAAAACTTTACTGGTTCTTAAAAATATAGAATAATTAAAAGAAAACCTCGGAATATTTTTTTTTCGCTGTGTGCTACTAAAATTTTTTACAGAATATTTTTTTTTTAATCTTGAGGGACAACATAACGAAAATAAAAGTGCATCTTTAAGGCACTCCATGCCTCTTTGCGTTTGCCATAAACGACTGAACGAATCGTGCACAGTGAAGACGCCGCGATCCTGAGCTTTTCTGTGCGTGTCTGATTGGGTCTGCCTGTGATAGCCCAAAACCCACAAAAACAACGAACGCCGTGACGATGTATTTTTGTCGCCGCTTATTGATTGGGTCCAAGGGATAGTAGAATCGGCTGCGGCCGAACTTAAAGTAAAACGACCCATCACACCATATTGGCCTCTAAGCAAAGATAATGTGATTTACGCTAACCGGTATATTATTTTCCCAGTTGTTTCGTAGTAAACGGTAAAATCAAGTGTTTTTTTACTGCATAAAGATGTGATGTTTTATCATATAAAAATATCTTAAAGATATATTTATAACATATCTCATAAAAAATATAGTCTTCCTAATTGGAAGGTTCCTTTTCCACGGAATTTCATGTGACTAAACAATTCGTAGTAAAAATTGATTCGCGATTCTTTGTTAGATTTTTTTTATAAACTCTGTAGTATGATGATACCAACCCTTAATTGGTCGCGAAACGTTTGCCTAATAATTATCACTCAATGCGAGTCTTCTTACGAAACACATTTAGAGACAATTCTAGCCGATCAAAGTGTCTAAACGTGTATATAGCTCTCAGTTTTTTTTTTATTTCAATCACCGATAATGTGAAAACAGCGTATCCATAACTGATAACGTGCATAATTTAAAAGAAAGATGAAAGTATTGTTTTTTACGTATAGTTTTTATTTTTTTAGCGTTCATAATGTTTCTCACTCGTAAATGTCTGTGTTAGTCCTGTTGTAATTGATTTCCCACTCCCAGAGGAAACAGTACTTTCCTTGACGAGCAATGATTATTCGAAACGTTCCCGGCTATCACGTCAATGTAATGTATGCATCATCCTCACAACTACGCGGCAGGAGACACACTAAACCTAATTTGTGTGAATAATTCATGTGAGTAACAAAGACTTTCCCTCTAAATCTTCTTGCTATAAAAAAAGTTATTTCTTCGTTTCATTTATTGACTTGATTCAGTATCAGGCCCGTTTCCAAGGGTGGGAGACCTGTCGGACGATACACAGTAACATCCAAAGGAGGGTGCGATTTGGTTCCTTAACCCAGGAGGCGGAAGGATCATGGTTCATGATCTAAAACCTTCAGGACTACAAAGTTATCTTTGCAGTCGTCGTACACTAGGTCGGTGCACCTCAGGCGCCGACGGGCATACCAAGGCGGTCACAAGTTGTGAAGGACCTGCTTTTTATTAATACCGAACAGTATGCAGAAGGCGCATCTCCCACGATGGAGAGATGATATCACGTATGAACATAATGAAATCCCAGGAATTGATCAACAAGCTCGCGATACCCTGTCATGGCGGTCAAATTGCAGTGGAAGACAAGGAGAAAGTGGCTTGGAAACAACTAAAAGTCCCGTTTCCAGAGTCAAGGATCATATGAGGGGCTGTTCACAAAACAAAAATGTATTTTGCAACTATTTGATCGGGTTGGCATGTACGACAACGTTGCGGTGTGCTTCCTCCTGACGTGGCGGGCCGTACATATGCTGAAAACGAGATCAAAACAAAATAATTCAAATGAGGGCGACGAGGGTACCCTTCACGCAATCGCTGTGTCATATACGCCAAAACGCGCCAAAATGCTTCCCCGTCTACAGCCTACATTTCAACAAAACGAAAGAAATTTGCGCTAAGATTGCTCCAAACGTTCATTTCGTCGCTACACGGGCGGATCGCTACAGTACCCCTGAGTAAATTATCATTACTTTCGAGCATCATTTTAAATTAAGTATTATTCGCTTTGTTCTTCGTGTCGAGCACCGACAATACTCGGGAAATTTAGCAGTGTTCCTGGCCCTTCGTGGTTTATTTGCACTGGTTACTTTGATCGATTGAGTGTGGTTCTTCTTGTAAGACGTGAACTGCAGACGAGGGACACTCACGGAGTTGTTGCGAGTTTGCAGATTTGCACGTAACGCGCTACAAGTAACGCGTTACTTCTTTCTAGTTATTGTTTTCGGCAATGAAGTAACACCCTAGTTATTAAAAAGAAGGGAAAAGTACAGGTATTTAGTTACTTCTGGAAAGGAACGCAAGTACCCGGCCTGGTTTTCACCCCAGCTTGCGCCTGTAATTTGCGCGACAAACAAACTCGAGATAATATACCACAAAAAGTTGCGCACAATTGGTATGTCAGTATAGTTATAAGTTATCCCTTAATGAGCGAGTGAAAAAGCAAGCAATTGTTAAGGACGCCAAATATCGGATGCGGCCACTGTTGCACAAAAATGACATATTTAAAGCAACAGTAGAACAACGCCTTTCTTTCAAGCTGGGGTAACGCCCTCCTTTTGAATGGCATTACCGAATAAAGTACCTAGTTACTGTCCGAGTAAGTAATAATTAAAAAAGCACTCCGGCAATTTTTTTCTTTTTTTTTAGATATTCTAATTACTATATTTTTAAAATCACCTGCGTTTACCCTCTCCGGTATGCTAGTTAGTTTCACAAATTCAGAATTGTCATTGCGAAACCGGCAAATGAAAATGATGCCGAAACCAACATTCATATAGACACGCGCTTTTCAGTGCCGTGACTTCAGGAGAAGGCAGGCTTGCAGGTCGAGCAGGTAGTCTCAATATGGACTATGCCGAGCGTTTTTTTGTGCTCCTGCGCGGGTGCCGGAGCGAGTTTCAAAGGCATACGTTTGACTCCATGAAACTTCTTAAAACCAGTTGGGAACAAAGTCTACAGTCCAAGGAGTGGAACCCCTGCCTTCCCCCTGACATCACTTTTTATTAGTTGCCAGTAGAGGCATTCACTTTGGAATAACACGATGAGAACCAAAAATGTAAATTTGATAACTTCGCAAAAAAAAATATTTTGGCCCAGTATATTTGGGCTTCTATTTCAGCGATATTTGTCTGTGTGTTTCGGAAATTTTCAGTCAAATCGGAGTCTAAGAAGAAATCACCGTAGCACACCTTTAACGGTATTTAGGTACATTATCACAATAACGTGTACATGTCTGAGAGTTTATGTGTTTCGCTTCGTCGCATTGTAGCCACGTATACTAAGGGGAAAAGCACATCTCGAAAGCCGAATGGCGCACGAAGTTCTAAAAATCAAACCGCGGCTAGTATTAGTCCGCAAAATCCTGATGAGTTGCGTCCGTTACTGCCTAGTATTTGTTTTCAAATTCTAGATTCAGGGAAGGTTTGTGGGTATAGTGAGAAGATTTGCCAATAACCATCCTTAAGAGCGGCTGGGCTATAGATGTTATTTTATGGGAAATTGCTCCTCTGGTTATCGCCTTTATATAATCCTCCAAGTGTTTCAGAATAATCGATAAAGTTTAAGTAAAGCTGAATTAAATTACGCTCAGTAGCGAAATAGAAGCTAGGGAATAAACTTGACAAGTTACGCTTCATTTTTTAAATGCCCATCGCCCACTTGCAAATTTCGCACAAAAATAATCTACACGTAAAATTCCATTCGATTTGCATAATTAAACAACAAATATATTTTGTTCTATATGGATTAAGAATTCCAGTATTTTTGCAAATTTCATACCTTGAATAAAAACACCCCATTTGGCACTCAAAATTATTATACCTAGCGTTATTTACGTGGAATAGTATTTTGGGCACATTTTATTTCCTAAATAAAATAAATATTCCTTACCTGTTCATCTATGTCCTTCATCAATTATCACGTGTCTGAAGAGCGGCTTTCGCAGTGAGCCTTTTGAAGCAAAAAGAATGGCTCCCGTCAAAGCCTTCCTGCTGCCGTGTCTTATGCTTCTAAGCACATCCGGACATATAGTTAGGTGTTTCAGGGAAGCGAACTTGCCGTGCGAAGTTGGTAACGAGTGGTTGAACCACACGTGGGAAGGCAAAGAAGGCGTTGTATTTCAGCTGAGCAGTCACACTCACGAATGCGAACATATAGAACAGTCATGTCTCGTTAATATTGACCCCGCTTATATGGTGCAGATACACAAAACTTGCGGCAACCGATCAGTCTCCATTCAGTTCTACCTCGTTAATACAGAAAGCCGCAGACCGGACTCTGGACAGCTAGTTTGGGTACCTGCTATGTAAATGCACGTATTTCTTCCCGTTCTTTTTTTTTTTTTAACAGAAGTCTTTCAAAAACAATTCACAAAGGAATTAACAAAAAAAAGTCTTTAATCTTTTTGGCCAAGAAGCACACCGAGAACTTCACCATGGTCTGTTGTTGGTCGCCCCCTCTTAGAAATAGATGAGACCTAAGTACGAAACAGTAGTTCGATGTTACGAGGTTTGCTCCTCTCACCCTATGTGTGTCATGGCCGCGGATGACGAATCTGAAGAACCTTGATAAGTAATCTGTACCCGTTGGGCCTAAAAGTAAATGCAGGATATTTCTCTGGCAACTTAGGAGTTGACTATGTCAGCCGATGAGCGGAAGCAGACCATGGCAAGCGTAAAATGAAAGCGGACAGAGCTTTCCGCTCCGCTGGAAAAAAGAAATATGAAAATTTAAAAGTGCGAAGATAAGAGCGCCTGTTCCATATGTGATGGAGTGGACCCCCGAACGTTTGCGCATTAACCTTGCGATCCTGAAAAGCAGCTGTGCAGACAATTTTTTTAAGAATCCGTCTGTGCAGACAAAAGCCGCGGCACTTTGTCCTAAATATTCTAGTCCTTTTATGGCCGCTCTGCGTTTATCACCTGTGACCTTGTTTTTTTTTTATTATGGGTGTCTCCCATTATGCACGTTTTTTGCGGAAGAATGAAAGTAGTCATATTGACGAGAGATGCAGACACGCATGCATTCACTCTGCAAAGAGGTCCGAATGGAGTGCACCCTTGTACTTTAAAAGTTGCTCTTGCTGCTCTAAAAAAACTTCTGTGTTTTTTTCTTGTTCAAAAGATGCCCTAAAGTAGCTCGGACCAATCATATCACTCTCTCGATCAACCTTATAATAACAAGGAGGAGTAAGGGGACCGGTGGTAGACATGCCCATATGCGCAGAGCTTCGAATGCCGTCATTTTATTACTAATAAAAGATTTACCAATGGGCCAATAAAACAAAACCAATTTTATTAACGGGGCCCTATGCTCCGTTCACTCCTAAGCTGAGAGTTCAGCGGACACTAAGTGCTCGTCGGAACAGTCATACGTCTATCTTTCGTCCCATCATCACGCTTCCGCCGATACCCAGGTGCAGAAAGCGAGGTCAGGTGATCAGAGGGAGGACGGATGATTGATCCGGCGAGCGCGGTAGCTCTCATCATCCTGTCAGCTTAGGGGGAACCGAATATAAGGTATAAGACCCGTTGACACAAGTTGCAAAGCTACGGCGCAGAGAACTTCGAGCCAAAATAAATGAACAGCACAATAAACTTCGAAGGACAACAGATTTGGAAGGCTGCGGTAGCGGCGTTGTGCCAACACTTGGCTAGGGCTGTCCACTTTAATTTTCTGATTCAAACAAATGTGCAAACACTGAAGTGCCTCAATATTACTTCTCGGCTTGCTGGAAATAAAGCGTGCGATGCAACGGAAGCAATCGCCGTTGCGTCTTTCGTCAGCCGAGACACAAGGTCCTCTTTCGATGCCCGAACTGACGAGATAACCAAACGGGAATAAAGTCAGAAAGAGAAAGATACTGCGCAATCATTTTTCAATTTACGAGATGGAACTGTTTCATTTTGGAATAATTTCCGGTATGCGGAACTGTACAAAAAAAACACTTTATATTTGACGATAGCAACGCCCGTAATCCGGAGCAAAATTGGACGCAACTTCTGCCTTTGTTCCAGCGCCAAAGTTTGAACCATGTTGTTAATACGTTGGCTTAAAAGCGGGCTTCGTTTCTTTCAATATACATTTGTAATATGCTCGGTGTTGGTTTTTAATTCGAAGGGATTTTGTTTAAACAAAGGGGATGACCGCTACGCATGTACCGTCGTCACTGTGTATATATCGGGCGCGGCAGATGAGAGATGCGGGCGTGATTAAAACTAGGCTAAAATACTGATATCTGTTAAGTAACCTAAGAATTATCCGGTTAATGGTTCGTGGTACAATAGTAATTTTCAAAGCAGTGAATATTACAGACTAAACATTTTTAGACAGCCGTAGAAAATAAAATGAACTGTAACATATTCATCAACCAGTCTTCGTTTTTTGTTTTGTTTTTGTTTTTGCCCAGTTTTTAAACGGACTGCAGAAAGGGCGCCGGCGTCCTGCCCACAGTGACGCGTAGAAGAGTGACGCAGTCGCGCTTCGTGCATCATCGGAACGGTCTTACTAAAACACCCTAACAGCGATGTTGTTACCGATGTAAAGGTAGAAAAATGGATGACATTCAAGATTGACTCCCTTCCACTTTGCTACCTTTACATCGCTAACAGAAAACCACATAGCTATTAGGGTGTCTTAGTATATCATTTCGACACCTTCGATAACGATGCGAGATAACGATACGATGCACGTGCTCCCAGCATAGTACGAAGTTTTAGTATTCTAACCCTTACAAAAATGGAGATATCTGGACTTTTATAAAAAATACAGATATGATTATATAAAAAAATGGGCATATCTGGCCATAGAAAGCATATCAATGTATATAAGGCATATCTGGCCAGATATGCCCAATTTTTATATAACCATAGCTGGGTCTGCCAGATAAGGGAATATATGCCTCCCATATAAGGACAGTTATGTACCAATCAGATAAGACAACTTTATATATATAGTTGTTTTCTACAAATATCTACCAGAAGTGACTTCTCATCTGTATAAGAAAAATACCAATTGGATATTGAGCATGTACCAACTTTTATTACTTTTTACATGAGCTGCTTTATGCCACTCCTGATTTCGCTCAAGTTGGTTCCCAGGGGTAGCAGGATTATCGACATTCGCGTAACGATCGTCGATGAAACGTGAATGACGATGAAACGTGTGCCCATGATACGAATAGGCACGAAAAGGTGGCCGTGGATTGCGTTATCATGAAACGCAGGGAGAATGAAAAGTTCAGTATTCTACCTGCAGTTGTAACCTCACTTCAGACGGCCAATGGCAGCCCGTACAAAAATATCATATATGCCCTGATATATTTTATATATGGCCATATATGATAATATAAGGAGTCAGATATGGCCATATACCGCCATATATGGGATTAAAACGGTCAGATTTCCCCATATAAGGGTGCAAATACTGCGATATATGGCCATAGAGGTGGGCTATATACTAGTGATGGACCGAATCTGCCGAACTTCAGATTCGGCAAAGTTCGGCAAATGCCGAACTTTTGAAGGAAAGTTCGGCAAAGATTCGGCAAAAATTCGGCAAATGTCTGCGCACGCGCGAGAACGCTACCGGGCCGTGGATTGCAAATGGACGCCGTGCAGTCGTGAGGTTATATCGTGCAGTGCACGGTGGTGCAGCGTAGTACAACCAACTCAAGCTCGTTGAGTACAACCAGTGGTTACGGCGAGGTGTGGAGTGAGTAGGCAACACGGTAATTGTGTTTGTGAGCGAGTGTGGTTCTCTTCAATATTTTCTGCCTCAAGAATAGAAGATCGACCAGTAATTTACGCAGTCCACTGCGCAAGTAAAAAATGATGCGGTACATTCTGCATGACGGGATTTTAATTTGACATTTCCACTTGATATATTTGCTAGTATCCGGCGGCGCGCTCAGCTACATACCGCGACTACGCGTATAAGAACTATCGTGCGAAGTCCAACCGCCGACCAAGGCCCGCTCGCACGGATCAAGTTTCGTTCACGGAGACGGCTGTTACCGCGGGCGCCTCCTCAGACTCACTCAACCTACGACGCAGCGTGCATCGCGCTGCGCCGTTCTGTTACGGTTTAAATAAACGCATTACCCTGAGTATGTGAAACCACTGATGCAACGAGGTAGTTGAAACATTGGCCGACAATTACTTTAAAGCACTCGTCGCAATTATAACAATTCTGTTTTCGGCTCAGAAGTAGTGTGTGCCGCTGCGCTGCGCACTCTGCGCGAGTGTGTGGGCCGCCCTTAATTTGCGAGTCCAATGGCCATATTTTGTCCTTCCTGTGTTCGTCCGCGTCTTAAACGTCGAACTGTTGTGTGTTGTGTCTATTCATTAACTCACGGAAAGTTGGTTGGCAGGCGCCTCAGCGTACGGGTTTGTAACCTTTCTGCCAGCCGCGCACGCTTCCCGTGTTTTACTATTTTGTGCAAATAAAGATTGATTGGTTGATTGATTGTTTTTTCAACCAGCGTTATTTCGCGATTTTCCTGTATCTTCATAAAACTAAACACAGAACTATAATGCTCGACGTTGCGCATCCGACGTCTCTAACTTTCCCTATCTTTCTAAACGTTCGTGTTTGTCCTAACACCAGAAACTGGCATTTTAAACGTTAAAAACGAGACGTTGCTAATATGGGACGCACACTTTCATGCAAAGCTGACGTCAAGTGACTCAAATCGAAGAACATGCATATTTACAATAATAATATTAACTTTTCTGGTGAAGGCTCAGCAACCGTTGCATTCGTTTTCGCGCACAGAACGGTAAGTCTCAGAGAAAGCAAGAACGCAGCGTTATTGCCCTCATTTTAACACTGTACACACACATGCAGGCAGGGGCGGATGCAGGAATTTCCTGAGGGAGGGTCAGGTGTTGGTCAGCGTACCATATGTTTAGGAACCCCCTCACCCTCTCCTTCGTTTTACGCCCTAAATTTTACACATACAGGAATCAAGAGGGGGTCAGGACATCCGGACCCCCTCTCTAAATCCGCCCTGCATGCAGGGTTGCGCTAATAATGCCTCGAAACCGAAACTCTCGTAGCGTGATTCGTGACTGCCACCGCTGCCACCCAACCTCGTTGTCACGCCACTTCTGCTAGAAGTCACTCTAAAATTGCCAGTAAACACATAAAAACGACACCGATACAATTATCTTGTAGAATATCACCTTACTTAGCAATAACTGTGTCAATATGCATTACATGTTGCATTTAAGTTAAGAAAAAACAACATAAAACCTTTTTCGCCAGAAAAAACTAAATTTCAACGTAAGTCTGGTAACAATGTATTTTTGCCGAATCTTTGCCGAATCTCTTGAAAAATTCGGCAAAAGTTCGGCTTTGCCGAATCCCAAGATTCGGCGCCGAACTTTCGATTCGGCAAAAGTTCGGCCCATCACTAGCTAATACTGCCAGATGCGGCCATGTAAATTCGCGTAAATACGGCCCATGGCCTTTCGCGACTCTGCAGCGTGCAAATATTGCCCCTGATAATGATATATGGGCCCGTTTCGGTCGTGCAAGCAATAAGTCATATGTATACTCGCCAAGACAAGTTGATTGATCTATGTTGCATGAGTCTCAAATAATTGGTTAATTATTGTTAACATCGTTAAAGTGAAGTTATTCCAGGTATTTGGACCAATTAACCAATTGCACATGTTTGAGGAATTGGAAAGACAAATGAAATTTAGGTTGTATGTTTGACGTGTGACATTATGACGAGAGTGCATAAGATCGGAAGGCGAAGTTAATCAAATAATGCGATTTGAGATCGCAGCTCATAGGCGCCCGTTTCCGAAAAGTTAAGCAGTGGCAATGGCGTCGCTTATCAAGTAACTCACCAGCTAAATTTAGCGAGAAATTGAATTGGTACTTATATCACTTGACATCAATTTCCCGTGCTAAATCTAGCAGTGAAATTCATCTTGTTCGTGTTTCCCCGCTAAATTGAGTGGGGAAACACGAGCTCGTTAGCTTACTGAAGATGCAAGACGCTACTTCGTCGTCCCGAATCACTTTTTCCTTCGAACGCCTGCGAAGCCGTTGCGCCTTCCGTAGCATCCCTTCAAAAAACCTTTCGCGCAGCATCAGCAACCGCTTGCGAGCGTCTGCGATTCATCGTGTGTTGAAAGTGGTGTCTTTTATGTGCAGCTCTTTCGGCAAAAATATTTGAAATTTAAAAAACGCGAACCTAAGAGTGTACTCATAATTTTAAATTTATTGGTAAAAAATATATATATACACATTTATTTATTTATTTATTTGTTTGTGGACATCGTGCGCAAAAAAAAAATAGTCGCGCTTATTTCTTCATTTTTTAAATTATGATCTGGGTTATGCGGCGGTAAAACATAGTATCTTCAAACTCGCATCATTTTCGGTCACTTTCGAGCTTGTGACAGTTTGCAAGTTCAGAAGCTGGAGCATCAGAGAGCTTCAAAGGTGTTCACTCTGGTATTGACTTAGCCAGGGTAGACGCTATGCATGTTTTAGGCCAATCGTGTCTCCGGTTA
>JAZHYW010032105.1:0-14215 GCA_037355805.1 Ixodes ricinus | reverse complement strand
TACTTCGTTTCAGCTTGGGTCCAGACGCAGGCGATGCCACAAGCGCGAGCTCCGGGCTTTCAGAGTCCCTGCCAAGCACGCGCGCCGTGCATGCAAGCACTGTTCAGGGCCACACGCTCGCGCTCGTAGCATCGGCTACCGCTCTGGACCCAAGCTGAAACGAAGGTATAGAACCACTCAGTTGGGAAACTGCCATAGAGACTGCTCTGAAAAAGTGGCACCAATCCGTCCACCAGAACCGAGCTTAATGGCGATCCCAACGCCGCCATTTCTCCTCCAGCGGCCAGTGCTGGAACTGCACGTGTTCCATTTTCGTTGTAATCGGCCATTTTGGGGCCAGAACAGATACTGTGGAAGGGCTTCGAGAGTATCGCCCCGACTCCCAAGCGGATCGCCGTGGATTACTACTGTGGTTAATATGCGCCTAACTCAGGCCGCGCTACCTGAAATCGCCGCTGAGGCACGGTTGTATAAAAACAATATTAATTATACTGCAAATCCTTGCGAACTAAAGATTTTAGAAAACAACACGCGCCCTCCATTTTGTACTAAACTCCAATAAAAGTGACTACAAAAACATTTTTTTTGTTAGTTTTTACGCAAAAACATGTTTTCTAAAAGCTCAAGGCGACCACAGTTAAGACAAATCATACAGAGTGGCGCTGTTGTCGTATTTAGCTCGGTCTCGGTGGGCGTCAGCGGCCCAGGTTTCAACGGTGAGTTTCCCAACTGAGAGTTCTAGTAACGTTGAATCTAGCTCAGTCCTCGGCGCTGTGCCGCCATGACCTTCCAAGGGCTGCACGTTAAACGTGTCTTGAGCATCGACGCACCTTGCCCTAGTTTTTAAACATGAAGGGGCTTTAAAGTTCTACTGAGCTAAGCGCCTCGAAGATAGGGGTAGTTTCTTCACACCACCGAAACTAAAACAAATAGACAAACAACTGTACATTGAAGAATACCGTAACTTTCGTGCGTCTGCCGTTGACTAATAGGTACTAGATTTTAACAGCCATTAGCATCCCAAAATTTAGACTGGTATTTGAGCCACTAGATGACACTGAATTTGTGAAAGGGTATATTTTCTAAGTTGGTACCATTCTAGTGTGATCGCGTCCCATAGAGGCTGAGGAGGCTGTTTGGAGGCCTCGATTATCCTAGGTTGTTGGCCCCACTTACTAAAATAGCTCGCACTGATAGCATCTTTGCACGATTTGCGGGGCAGAAAAAGGCGCTCGCATCTTCCAGAAAGCGAGGGCCGAGCTCCGAGCTTTGATCGCTTTCGCGCGCACCACAACGCAATGCTCCGTCGCTCCAGACGTATTTATATAGCACGAGTGGCCAGCCCATTTCCGCGTCTCAAGAGCGCGCATTAAGGTCCCCGGGACGCTGCGTTTTAGCGTCTTCCCGACTGGCCAACGGACCGTTTTCGAAAGTACGCGCCGTTGTTCGTAACTGACGGCTTAAGAAGGGCAAGGCGTGGCGTGCCCTGTGCATCTAATAATCGCCGCCCCGCAGCCAATCAAATGTGGCATCAGACGATAAGAGGAGAGTCGAACGACCATTCACGAAGCATTGAGCGTGAATATAATAAGCCTGCGTTTTTTAATGTTCTCATTGACTAAAGTAACTGTGGCGCCAATTATCCGAGCCCGTCATCGTTTGATATCGCGTACTCTGATTAGGAAGTGGACGCCAAGGCTTCGTCAGTGTTCGGAATACATTCGGCTCAGCTCGTATTGAGAGCGAGTGTGACGTCAGCATTCGGCGTGAGACTCGAATCCAACCGCGCGCTTTGTGCACAAGAAGTGGCGTTTGTGTTTTATAGGGTTCGGAAAACCGCCCGTTGGAGGACAGCTCGATGTAGCTTTCCACCGCGAGGACCTTCGCTCCGATTCCGTGTATTTTTACGATCGCTGGCTCGTACGCTTTCAGTTAGGGTGGTGTAAATACTTGCACGCACTTCGGTGGCACCGCGGGAGAGCGCCGTTCGCTCGATAAGCCTGCGTCGTACGGCCACATAAAAGGCCGGCCCATTAGCGACGTTGAGGTAGGCATGGACGGGCTAGCTCCTACTCGGGCACGGGGTCCGAACCCCGCTGGGCTCGAGTAATTATCCGAATCTCGGAATAGGCGACTGGGAATGGTTGGGCCGTAGATTTTTTTCTTGTTTGGGAGTGGCACTCGGGTTGAAGTTTATGACCCGTGCTATTTGTAGGCACTGATGGTGAAATGACGACGGGGCGGAAATAACACGTGTCCTAGCGTTCGAAGTGCCATCTCGCGTGGATGACGGACCAAATATCATAATAATGTTTTGTTCCTTAGTGATTATTTGTTTCAAGTAGTCTGCAGCGGCCGAAGGCCTTGTGGCGGGTGCTTTGATAGACCATGAAACGGGTAGACATTATTTACTTGTACCGCCCCCTATGCGAATGATATATATTTGGTTTTTACTAAGAAAAGCAAAAAAGAGTGAAGAGTGTTGTTTGGTGTCTATTCATTGATTATCAGTTTATGCGAATTCTAGTTCACACAAAAATATAAATTGATACTTAATTACATTTATTTCCTCATAATATTTTTTATCAATTAAAAAAACTAATTCTAGCCGCATTTTTTTGCAGTTGGTCGGTATATTTTTTTTTCTAGCGCGGTTACACCTTCTGTGCAGTCATTGTTTGTTGTGACGAAATGAAGCGTTAGCTTCTCATTTGTTTTTAACTTGACGACCAAACACTTTGTAGTCGGGCCCCACAGGTGTGCTCTCAGATGGTGTGCTCGCAGAGAAAAGCATCTACGTGGTTTCTGTGACTGTTTCGGTCGTGTATTGTTTACTTCACTGCAACGAATTGAAGACGTGGCCACCCTCTAAAAAACGTGATTTGCGTGAAACTGCTGTGCGTTTGTTGTAACTTCGCCTATGTATCTGATTTTAACTTGTCTTCTTGTTACTTTCGTGTCCAAGAGGAATGAGCATTTTTCCGTCATTTCATCCATGTAAAGCTGATCACTATATATTTCTGGATTGGCGGTACTCATTTTGATATTAATATATTAAAATCTACAGGGCGCACATTATAACTCCTTCAGGTCCACTTATTTTTAATATGGGGTCTCATGTTCACATTTCTGACGCACACTTGGCTCTTTCAGGTTAACTCGAGGGTATTTTCAAACCGGCTTCTAAAAGGATGAATTTATTTTATTTTATTTTATTATTTCCTTTCTTTCAAATGCTGTTCTGTTTTCTTCTTCTTTTCTTTCTTTCCTTATCTTCTAATAACAAACCAGTTGTTAGCGCCTTGTCTTGTGTTCTCTTCGCCTTTTTGTTCTCGTCCCAGTCGCGCTCTGTTTTCAACGAGAAGAAAATTTAAAATGGCTTCCTACATCTCCCCTGTCCAGGAGGAGTTCGACTAATGAATATATAACAACTGACCTTGGATGCCAGACGAGGTGTTAGCCTGCAATCTTACGAATGCTTATTGCTGAGAGGACGCATTTTAACCGAGATTTCGGTGGCACGTTAAAAGATCCCCAATCGTTCGAAATTACTTCCTCAGGCCTCCCTCGTTCGTGTCTGATGCCCTTCGTTTGTTTGGCAAGGAAACAAACCCCAAATGTGATTTATCGACTCACCCCAGGTCGTCCATAAGCGTTATAGTTACACCATGCGTAAGACACAAGTATTCATATAAAAAAACATCTCGGTGTGAGCTAACAGCGGCATATTTGAATACAGCAACATCGAGTTTTACGACTAAAACAACCATAAAAAAAAAGGTTTGAAAGGTCGTAGTCAGTATTTAACACGCACCGAAAGCTTAAAGCGGGGATCACACTGTTTCTACATTATGCAAAAGACAGCTCTGCAAAAAGGTGGTGAACTGGGCCTTTTGGTTGACGTTATACATGATGGGGAAAACAGCTCAGAAAACGCGAACTACGAAGAATAACAAACACGACAGGACAATGTTGTCCTGTCATGTTTGAGCGAGTATTCTGTGGTAGCGGATACACAGTTCGTACAGGAGGGCTCATCGTAACGTACGGTGTGTGCAAAAACGGTTCCCTAAATCTCTCTAGTGTCTGCAGACTGTATTACGGATGATATGTTAGCGGCATGGCCGTGGCTTAAGCAAGAGCAAGGCCCGCCGACAACAGCCGCCTCATGTTAGTAGCGGCGGACGCCCGTTCGATCAACGCTCTCTGACGGATTAGAGAAACCCTACACGCTTTCTCGGGTTCTAATAAGGCGGCCATTGTTCGGAACCCGATCCCTTCCACGTCGGCGTCCAATATGTCTCCTTGCCAAATTGGCCGAACGACACCGGCCGTCCCTGGTTTGCCTAAGTCGAGGACGATGTCGCGACGGCGAGTAAGTGTGTGTATCGAATGACGAACATTAGTCGGGAGAATGTTGGGGCAACAGTCCCAGATGTGGTTACTTGGGTTTCAGCATAATTTACTGGAATAGTGCGTGTTCTATATGGCTTGCGTGTTTAGTCGCCCTGCTACTTGTTTGTACAGTCTCACCTAGGTTCTTCAATTTTTCTGGAGCTTAACAAAAAAGCAAAATTAATTTAGTCGTGTGTCAATTTTTTTATAAATCACGCTTTCTTAGTACAAGTTGCGATGCACCGTAAGCATTTCTAACGCCATTTAGTTATCACTCATATCATGTAATATGTTGCGCTATCCTTGACAGAACGTAATAGTGACTTGATTAACTCGGTGTTCTTTTCGCACTTTTGGGAACTATCGTGTTTTCTTTTCGTTTTTGTTTTGTTAGCAACAAACAATACTATTGTTCAAGCGGTCGCACTACTTTGAAACGAAACTCGCTTGGCAAAAACAAAAATATTAATAAATTAGCAAATACGAAAAAAAAAACAACAGTTCGGAAAATAAACAATGTCGCAAACAAGCACCAGTAGCCGAGTATGTCTTCTGAAACCCAAAACTAAGTTAGGAAGGTCGTGCTTGGTTGAGCGCGCAAATCAAAGCCAAAGTTGACTTCACCACAAACATAAAAAAACTGGTTATCAAATAGCGGTGACGTCATCGCGAAAGTCGGCCGTCTGCGACGGCCCACGTCAACCCTAGTCCTTTCATTTCCTCGGCGGTATTTCATCGTCATGAAGAAAAAAGCTTTCTCGACCGCTCAGCAAACTGGGCGAACGACAGCGCATAAAACGGCCGGGGCAAGGAAATAAAATATGTCCACTCCGAAAAAACAAAAAAAGAAGACAAAAATCAGACAAGAAGGAATACGGGTTCGAAGAAAGGAGCGTTCGGGGTGGGCTTCGCGTGCCTTCGATACACGCCCAGGGCTGCATATATGCATGCGCTTTCGCCCTGAAACAAGAGAATGTCGCTCCGATCTGAGCAGCACCACAAAGGAACGCCGTCCGCCGAGAAAGAGAGCCTCGACTGACGGATGGCATTGTTTGTGATGTAGGGAGAAGAGCGCTCTTTCTCTCAATCTTTTCTCTTCTTCCCTTTCTCTCCCCATTTCCTTTGTCGCGCGCTGGGCAAAGACATGTCCACTGTGCCTTTGGCAATTGCCCAGTCGACCAGAAGGAGAAACCGAGCGTGCAGTATGGATAGAGGGATCCCGCGCGGCGCGTCGCGATGCTGTTTGCTTGCCGGCGGCCCGGCGTCAGATTTCTGGGCCGTCTGAGACCCCCGCCGCCGACACTGTCTCGTTCGCTCCATGGCCGCAGATATGGGCCTCCGGTCGGACCAGTGTTAGAGGGGCGCGGAACAAGATGGCCTCCGAGGTGTCTTCTCCAGGAAGGGCTTTCTTCATCGGAAGAGGGAGTGAAGAATATGTGGAAAGCCAATTCCCACAACATTCTTTTTATTTTCTGTAGTCTAACTCTAAAGTCACAGTCATGATTCTAAGATATCGTCCAAAAAGCACGATGTTCCCTGCAGGCATGATGACAGAATTACATGCGGACAATCCTCACGCGTGTTTGAAGAATGTTTGCTTCGTACGCATGCATGCTTCAAACATGACGGCAGACATTTTTTTTCCTTCTTGTTACCAATATGACAAGATTGTCTTGTAAGAAAGAATGACCCTTCAGACAGCCTCTGCAGACCGTGTTTTGTATGACGTATGAACAGTGTGACCCCAAGCGTTAAGCTGCTGGTTGGAGACCGCTCGAGATAACTTCATGAAATCCAGTATTACCGTCTTGAATCGATTATTTTTGAAAAGCGCACGCGCCATCAATTGTTACCGTCGGAGTGAGAAGAGCAGGGCGTGTCTTTCCTACGTCATGGCTCCAACACGCGTTGCGCGCCTTCCGCTGTGCTTTAAATGCGCACATGCCTTCGATGTTCTCGAGACGCTGATGAGTTTTGGCACCTAGTGGACAAAAAACACTGGAGTGAACGAGTCAGCTACTTTCGCGATTTCTGCTCGTTCCTTGTGTTTTTCGTGACTATAGATGTTGTCGGCGGTTGGCGCGACGAAACAGTTGCTCCGGTGACTCTGCTGTTACTATTGTATAAGCCTGCTCGCCAGGTAGCTCTGAACGCAACCGCTTAAGTTTTAGCGCCCTTCCAGTCTACGTCGTCCTTCCTTCCTTGTTGTTTGCGCTATATTATTCATGAAGGTCGAGCCTCCGGAAGCACGCTTACGCAAATACATTGCCGCAGGTCTGAAACGCATAGTGAATAAAAATCGCGGCGTACATACACTTGTATACCGTCCATTGCTTGTCTGAGAAGACCCGAGCGTTGTGCGTTGAGCGGGCACGTGGCAAGGGCGCGACCTGTCCAAGACCGCCATATTTGTCCGCTGGTGGCGACCCCTGTGCGCCGAGAAATTGGAGGAGAGGAAAAGACGAAGAAGCGCGTGGACGCTGGTATGCCGAGCTCTGATTGGAATGACTGGTGGGCAGACGTAAAGCTAGCTACGTTTGTCTCCCCTGCAATCGTCGAAGGCTTTCGAATGCGAGAGCCGAACGTCAGACGCCTCGGCGTTCCGCGTTCTAACACGTGCGAATACGACTGCCAAATGCCAGACGCCGGAGTTCTGCGTTCTAATGCGTTCGACAAGTGCAGCGAAGACAAAAGTAGATAGCTTAAGGTCAGCCCAGTAATCATTCCATTGAGAGCTCGGCATACTAACTTCCACGGGCTGTCTCATCTCCTCCTCTCCACCAGTTTCTTGACGCATAAGTCGCCGGGGTCGCGAATAGTAGCTGCGCTAAATGTCAAAGTCCGCCATTGTTTGGGCACCCGCTCGTTGTACAAAGAAGTTCGTACAGTAAATAGAAAGAAAGGCAACTCACCTTAGCGTCTACTCACTATTCAATCCAATCTGAGCTCGGCGCCCCCACGTCCTAGCGCGCTCTTATGTCCTCCTTTTCATCAGTTTTTCGGCGTATAGACATTTGCAAGCATGGCGTCTCACTGGTGCTCCATGCGTGAAAGCATCTGCAGCTGCGCGTGAATGTAGCTTTGACAAGATTGTGATTGCACGCCCTTGCCAGCACTAGCAGCGACATGGCGGCAGCCAGATGACTCTGATTGCAGTCGTCTATAGCTTGGTTTTAAAAGTGCGCGGACGCTCCAAGCGCCCCATGCTTGGTTTCTCCGCTACCTTCGGCGCCATATTGCGGTCGCGCGTATGTTCGGCGAATGTATGTGCATTAAATTAAAAGTTTTTTTTTTATAATTTAATTGTTTCTGTTCCTCGTGGCAATCATTGAAAGCATATAGCATGGAAAGAGGAATGCACCCCCCCCCCCCCCCTTCGGGCCAATGGCACTATAATACGGGTTATAATACATGCACTTAAAAAAAATAAAAGCTGAAACTTTTTTGAAAAGGAAAACAAAAAACGAGCTAGAGGGGAATTTGTATGTATTTTCATCCCGTGAATTTGAATATCACGTTTGTTTTCTCCAAAGATGCAACTAAACGCGAGAAAACACAAGAAACCTCCCAGAAGTCGTGACGTCATACTAGGATCTTTTGGCCGCCAAGCGCGAGTCGCTCTGTGTGGCCAGCGCGTGCAATTGCAGACTTGGCAGCTCTTTTCCCCCGCGCTGACACCAGCCGTGACGTTTCTTTCTAACCTTTTACTGAAAATAGCGAGTGTGCTTGCAAAGCTTCGACAGGCGCTGAAGGTGCGCGAGAGCGGAGATTCCGCGAAATCCCATAAGATGACGTCACGGCCCGGGTAGTAGGGGCTTGAGCAATACTCTGAAAATTATTTACTGCAGCCTCCGTGCACCAAATTTAAAAAAAAAATTATCACGATATTCGTGATCCTGGAGGCCAAATGAAGTCGATTTAGGTGTTTTGCCTCAAGCACAGACCCACTCCCGGTTGTTTTTTTTTTCAAAGGGAAAACGCAGGAGCAATTTCAATAAACCTATCTCGCTAAGCATTTCACGCATGCGTGACGCCGCCATAACTGTGGTTTATAGGAGGCAGGCGTCAGTTCACTAGGCAGCTAGTGCCGCCCCGTGTTCTGCTCAAAAAGACGCACAGCGGGGTCGTCGCGCGGGCAGAAAGACTAGAGTTCCCACGATGCATGGCGGCAGCGGTGGCGTAATAAAACTGGCTGTGAGATTGATCTTTTGACTATACACTCTAAAAAAAAGGTATCACCTTACACCAATGTTACTAGAACCACTCAGTTGGGAAACTGCCATAGAGACTGCTCTGAAAAAGTGGCACCGATCCGTCCACGAGAACCGAGCTAATGGCGATCCCAACGCCGCCACTTCTCCCGCAGCGGCCAGTCCAGGAACTGCACGTGACTTCCATTTTCGTTGTAATCGGCCATTTTGGGGCCAGAACAGATACTGTGGAAGGGGCTTCGAGGTACCGCCCCGACTCCCAAGCGGACGCGCCGCGGTTTACTACCGTGGTTAATATGCGCCTAACTCAGGACGCGCTACCTGAAATCCCCGCTGAGGCAGGGTTGTATAAAAACAATATTAATTATACTGCAAAACCTTGCGAACTAAAGATTTTAGAAAACAACACGCGCCCCCATTTTGTACTAAACTCCAATAAAAGTTACTACAAAAGAGTTTTTTTCCGTTAGTTTTTACGCAAAAACATGCTTTCTAAAAGCTCAAGGCGACCACAGTTAAGACAAATGATACAGAGTGGCGCTGTTGTCGCATTTAGCTCGGTCTCGGTGGACGCCAGCGGCCCAGGTTTCAACGGTGAGTTTCCCAACTGAGAGTTCTAGTAGCGTTGCCTCACACCCTTTTGTCAGCCATATAATGCACCCCAAAAGCACCAATTCTGACGTACAGGTGCACTATGGTCAAACAGACGGCCTCAAATTTTACGAGGGGCTTGATAAGGGTGCGATATAACTTATTAAATACCCACAGTACGCATGAAAGACAACAGAAAAAAAGCACTGAGGTTTCGCAGTAAACCCAAGAAAACACCATTTTTTTTGCTGAGAGTGTACACGTACGGCCAACGTCATGCATGATGGAAAACGCTTGGGTCAAAACTGGCGAAGTGTCGCCGTATATGCGGCGCGCCGCCGTCGGTACGTCGCTTGCGTCCACCACAGGCCAATGGGGAGAGCAAGTCGTCTGCTTGTTTTCGAAGGAGTTTTGGTGACGTCAGGATGACACCGAGCTCCGATTGGCTTTGATGGAAAGGATAGCGGGTAGACCTCAATCTTAGACGCCTTGAGGTCTGTCCACTATTTCTACTTTTCAAACAGCCAATAAGAGTTCGGAGTTTTGACATCATCGCATCCCCTCTGCAAGAAGCAGACGAACTTGGGCTCAGTCGTCGTCTGCAGTAACCGTAGAAGACCAGTAGGAACGTGCGCGTTTTCCTATCGAATCCGCCATGAGCCGAAAACGGTGACTTGTCACAGGTAACTAATGAGGAGCGCTCGTGGCAGGATCCAGCGATGGTGATAATTGGGTATGTCGGAATATCCAGCCATTTTTTTCGGTTGAGTTAGTGGTGGCGGTCAGTGAACTTTAAAAAAAAGCAAAACCTCAAACTGATTTTTTTTAATACAGCCCCTTACAGGTTAAGAAACACGGGACGTGGCTAATTATCTTCACTCTCCTAGCTTCGTGATTGTAGCCTCGTCGTTCCCGTCGGCTGATTCCTCAATTTTTTTGTCTGAGGTGCGATATTACGATTCTCGGGTGGTACCACGCCCCGCGCGTCTTAGGCAATTAGTGACTATGGGGAAATATCCAGCGAATAGACACCTTTTTTTCTTCAAATGTGCGCGGCACCTTGTAGCTTCTGCTCCAGTTAACCAAATTCGCCAATAATTCTAAAACGAATTTGATAACGTGGTGGACAGGATGGCGAAGTCAGCATTCCGGATAAACTCAAAGAAAATTATAAAAAAACAACAAAATAAACAAAACAAAAAAACGGTAATTTTTTTTTTTTTTGCGCTTAGCATTGGCTATGGATCCAATGGTACGTATGGTGCCCAAGAAATGTTAACCGCCAGTGTTACTTGGTGGTGGTTTGAAAAAATTCTATTGCACCAGGTGTTATTGTTCCAGCAAATTAGAATGTTTTTGAACTTATTCCTAACCTCTAAATGTTAATTTCCGGCTTTGTTTCCTGTTGGATACTCAGCTTTCTTCGTGTCGTCTTAATTGTGCTGACGTCCCAATCTTCTGTTGGCGCGCCCGTGGCGACCTGCAGCGCTGGCGGTTTTGAGGAGACGACGCCGCGGATCAATTACCGCTAATCCGCACACGCGACGAGATGAAAAACGGGAGGATTTTATTTTCTTTTTTCCTCGGAGGAGAAAATTGCGAGGAGGCGGACTTCGCAAAATCGAATTTTGTTGCGTGCTTATCGCCGATTAATATTTTTCTGCTACTGAAGCGCCTAACTTTATCTGTATTTTATTTTTGCATAAAAGTAGTAAAGACAACAACAACAAAAAGAATCAACGACGGTGCGCAATTTTTTCTATCAGATGCCGCGCGAAACTTTCCCCGCATATTTTTTGATTACTTACTTTTAGTTGCTTCTAAGTGTAGCACACAGTTGTTAGCCATTTAGAGGCACATCGGTTTAAAGTCATTCTCTCGTTATAACCGTAATATCTTACGTCAATGTCTTGCTGCTAAAAACAAACTCCGGATATAGTCTCACATAGTTGTTATAGACATTGGACACGTATGGTCACTGTACCCGAATTGAAGCGTGTACATAGAGTGCGTATATAACCAGTCACCCTAAATCGTTTCCTTCTTAGTTCATATATTGGTTGTAGAGCTCTGGCAGCAAAAAAAACTTGCGAAAGTAGTTTTTAGATAGAAAAGAGATTTTTCTTCCAGTGAGTTTCGACAGATTAATAGGCTGAAGGCTCTGTTCAAGTATTCTGCCGCTAGAAGCTTGCTGTTTTGTTGTAATATTCGTCTCCTCTGGATATTGATTTCGACGAGGTGAACAGCGCAGCAATAACTTTGGAAGTTGGCGCAAATCGCACACAAAAGAAGGCGGTGTATAACTGATGGAGGTTCTCCGAAAGGGCAAGTACTTTAGGGGGTCTTCAATAATATGGCCTAAACTGTTGCCAATAAACTACTTTCCGTTATCGACTAAAACAAGAAAGAAAACATGTGAGTGAAAAAAAAAAACGTTTGCGACATTACTCATTTTTCATACGTTTGAAGTAAAATATTAAATTTGAAATATTGCAGAACGTTGGTCTAATTTACGTGGCTCCAGAAACTTTAGATGATAAGTTCTTCGGGCTAGCGTCATCTAAATTTGTTTTATCTAATGCAGGTGGAGCCGGCGCGGTACGCGACATTGCGCACTATAATTGGCCCCTAAATTTTAATGAGAGCTTGTCAAGATCAGCACTGATGGCCTTGTGAAAAGATTGGTCTTAATCAATAGGAGATATTAGAAATAAAGCATTTGAATACATAAAATGTACATCAATAATCACTTGACTGTTTAATTGCTCTCTGAAGGTTTAGGTTCAGCAAGTAATGCATCGTGCGAGTTATAACGTGCTTTGCAAGAGGAAAATTCACGTCATCAAAACAAACCGATCTAAAAGCAATCAGCCTTCTTCCAGCGACAGGAAACTCCTCTTGTCTATCCCTCCTATTTTCTAAACTAATTTTAGGTAAAATTGTATGTTGATTTTAATAGTCTGAACATAAATAATGCATTATTAGTTTCGCTACAGTACTGATATGCAGGCGAAGTATTAGACCTAAACGCATTCTGTTTACGTAATTTTTTCTATTGTGCAATGGTTTCTGCGTGACCTGGAAAAACAACAGGCGGAGGAAATCAAATTACTCTAAGAGCCCCAACATAAGCAGGCATCGTTCATACCCCTGAGAAGACGAAGCAAACTCTAATCAAATAAAACAGCCTCTTTCAAGCGGGCTCGAGTGAAAGCGACAATTACTCCCGCTTCCCGCAATTCGAGCCATTAGCAACCACCTGCAGCCAACGTGCCTCCGAAAAACCGCACGACCTTTTTAAAACAAAAATACTACCCTCGAAAACGTTTATATTTCCAGCACTCATTTCGGGCCCTTTCCTCACATTAAATTACTCTTCCTTCAAAACAAAGCGCGCCTCACGAGGCGATGCCTAACCAACAGCGCCCGAAAACGCTGATGGACGAGCGCTGGTTCCAGACGAAAAGATTGCGGTCATTCTCTCCTTCAAAAAGCGCTTTCCACGCGCACTCTTTAACAGAAAAAGAAAAAGGGAAGGCGGGAAGAGTAGCTCTTTGTTTGACTGGAGCGAGATGGCTGAGACGCGCGGGAGCACACAAATGCACACACGCACACACACACACTCGCACACAGACCACAGACTCACGCACATACAGACAGACACGCACGCACTACACACACAAGCACAGAATCATACGTGCACACATACAAGTGAACACACACACGCACAGACACACACTTGTACACGTACAGATACAAACACACGTGCACACACACAAGCGCACACACGCACACGCAAATACATCGAGCGCAAACACACCCGCACGCAAACACGCACGTACACAAACACGTATACACACGCACACGCACGCACACGCGCTCACAAATGCGCAAACGCACACGCACATATACACACTGACACACACATAAGCATACATAGACACGGGTATGCACCCACAGAGGCATACAAACACACGCACGCAGGCACACACTCATGCGAACACGTCCACAAAGAAATGTGTTTGTGCTTCGAAGACGCACCACTTGGCGTCAGCCAGCGCCAATTTACTGCTCCCAGCGTTGGCGCAGCGCCAGGGACACATTCGAGTTCTCTGTGTGTGTGTTGGAAAACAAACGATGACTAGGTTCGCGTTCCCCCTCTCGAGATTCTGACTGTCTCTCTCTCTCTTTCCTCTTTAGGGTCTTCTTACTCCCTCTTCTTTCCACCGTCTCCAAGTGAATTGCCGCTCGGTGGTGCTCGGCAGTTTTCCAGTTATTAATCTGACGCGCCCGTTGCTCTCTTCACTCGAAACTTTGTTGCAAGCTTTGGGGCTACGTTATCCACGCGCCATTTTCGATCCCCGACTTTATGCCATTTGAGTTCCTTGTTTCAGCTTTCTCTTTCTGTCTGTCACGTACATAAAATCTTTCTCTCTCTGTATCCAACAATTTGTATTTTATATTATTGTGAAACGTTTATTTGTATTCTTTATTTCGCACTATTAATTCATCCTTTGTGTCTCAATGCCGCTTGCTGCTGCCTGCTTTTAAAACAGGATGAGCTGAGCTTTGAGGCAGAACAATAAGGATTTCCTGTTTGGCCAGTGAAATATTGGTGCGAAATTGGATCGTCGACCATTCGTTTATTTTATTTACGCGTTTATTTTGTGTTTAACGTGGTTTTACGCCGTAGCTAAATAATGGAAAGTGCGGATGAGCTTTCCTTACGCTATTTCAAACTTCGAGACATCTTAATGTCGAAATTCTAAGGGCTTATAATGTTCACAAGATGCTAACCGACGCAGTCCTGGCTCATTAAACAAACCGCCAAAATCGCAAATGTTCAGCGCAAAATCACAAAAAGACCATCGCCTTCATAAAAAAAGGGGAAAAAAATATACCTCAGTACACTTTTTGCACAACACACAGAGTCAATTATGGAGAACGGTATGAGGATCCCTACGAAAGACAAAGTTCCGAAGAAAGATTGAATTTGAGTCAGCCAGGGAGGAGGAGGA
>JAZHYW010032104.1:0-93459 GCA_037355805.1 Ixodes ricinus | reverse complement strand
GTTGTAAACCCTTTAATGTCGTGTTATTATTTGTTTGTTGTTGTATATGTGAATGCATATGTTGTACCCCACTCCTATTTTGGCCTTCAATGGCCTTTGGTATCCTCTAAATAAATACAAATGAATCGTGATTTGATAGAACTGAAACGCGGTCCGATCCGAAACCTTGACCGGCCAGCAGCTCTCACGCGAGTGGTAGATCTGCTCGGCGTACTTTAACCTCGCTCCTGTTCATCGCTTCGAAAACAACAACTCCATTAATTGTAGTCTGCTCCTTCGATATTGAGTTGCACAATAGGATAAACTCGAAATTTGTTACCCTTTTCCTCCGCGCAACTGCACGTCCGTTGCTTACGCACGTCACGTGGTTCGCACATATAATTACCATTCAGCACATTCGGTGGGAGTTGATACCACGAGGACGCCACAGTATTTGGTGCCCCAGTAGACTTCCGGTAGTGTATTTATTTATTCTTCAGCAACGCACAGAGATAGGATGAGGAAAGTTTGCTTCATAGAAGTTTCTGTAGTATGTTTGTAAGAACATTAGTGTATTGTACAAAGTAGTGCAAATAACAAAAGGAGGCGAAACAAATGAAGAAGAAGAGGAAAACCGGAAGCGCGCAGGGGTCCGCCGATAGGGGTGGTAGTGAGCTTGTTTGCAAACAAACATCGGTGAATATCGAGCGCGTGTGGGTTGTGTGATAAGCAGTGCTGGTTTTCAATTTGAGCAGCTGAAAGCCACTCAGAAAATATCAAGGAAACTACCTTCAAAAACATGTGGTACTTGCTTTTTGATTCCCATTAACGCTCTGAAAGTTTCAAGTTTTCGCATCTGTTACACTGTTATCCCATCTACCTAGGTCACCAACTACTCATGTTCATCTGTGCTGCTAAGCACATTGAAATTGCTCCCGTGCTTTTCTACGACACAAGCTGAAGTGCAATGAAAACTGATCTGAGCTGATCCTAGCCTGCTCCAGATTGTAGTTTTAGCTGATCCCAACCTGCTCCAAAACAGCTGTTTCAGCTGCTCCCGTGGCTGCTCCCAAGTACATTTCATGAGTTCCACACCTGCGTTTGCCCACACTGGACATTGCGCGCTTGCAGAAACCAGATTCGTGTGAGGCTTGTGCGCACGCGCGGTGCCGACAGCAGCGCCACCGCAGATGCGAGACGTCAGAGATTCGAGTTGCTGTATAGACGTTTGAAAGTACGGCCTCTGGGCGCCGCCATTTTGATGCATAGCCAAGCATCGTTGAGGCGTGGAAGATGGCGGCGCCCAGAGGCCGTACTTGCAAACGTCTGTAGATGGATGGGGCGATCCCATTCCGTGACACGAAAATGGCGTCTGTCGTTTTTGTGTCCTCGCATTGAGAGGGAGAAGTTCGACCAGTTGGCGCGAGCGCTCTTTGACAGCTCGGCACAGTACGTCACATCAGCGTTCTGCAAACATCCATTTGACGTCACCCCTTTGACAGCTCGTCGAAATACATCCTGGGACAGTCCCGAAAACATCCGTTTGACGTCACGGCTTTGTCTGCTCATCAAAAAGTTGCCGTCTGCTAAATATTAGGGGTCCACGAATAGTGGAATAAAGATATAATCCCTGCGCAGCCTTTTACGGCGCTCCGAAAATACACTCAAGTTAAACGTTGGTTGGTTGGTTGATTCGGTGTTTATGGTCCAAAACCTATTAAGGCCATAGAGCGCAAAAAAAAAGAAGACTATTGTTGGAATAGGTTTAGAGGGAAAAAAGAGGCTTTAGTAACCAGTGATTAGATAAAAGATGGTAATGGGGTACCAAAAGGTAAAAGGGTGATGGGAATGATCTATAGGTTAAGAAGGCTACGATCTGTGTAGAAGGCCGATATTGTCTAAAAAAATTTAACACATTAGTGTGTGTCACAAGAAGCTCACCACTTAAGAGCAGAGCTGGGTGTAATGGGATATGATCTCGATACAGCTGCGATAAATACAAAAGACGTTCCTCGTGATAAGCAGGACATTCAACTATAGGATATATAGAATGCTTAAGGCATTGTCACACTGCTCACACGTGGGGGCGTCCTCTCCACGAAGGAGGTAGCCATGAGTCAGATGAGCGTGACCAATCCTGAGCCGGCAAAGGGCAACCTCAAGAAAAGCGTTCCTGGTGGCGTGCACTCTTCGTTTCGCTCAAAAGAGGTTTGATCATGTGCAACTTGTTGCCGATTTCATGATCCCATTCAGCCTGCCATTTGCCCTTAACGTGACGTCCGAGAAGGCCTTTGTAGTCTGCATAAGGAATTTTGTGGAGATCAACTGCTCGCTTCGCGCAAATACTTGCTGCGCAATCTGCTGTCTCATTGCCCGGAATGCCCACGTGGCTGGGAATCCAGCAAAATATAATTTCGCATGCCTGTCTTGAGGCAGCAACAACTTTGTTTCGCAGTTCAAGGAGCAGGAAGTTCTTGAGGGGTGTTAGTGAAGAGTAGACATTGCATGCAACGCACTGAGGGAGTCAGTGTACACGATGGAGTGAGACAACTTTTTATTAAGTATGTAGCCTATGGTTAGAAGCACACCATAGAGCTCTGCTGTAAAAATAGAAGCAGAGGAGTTGATTCTTCTAACAAGTTGAACAGTTGGGCCAATCATAGAACAACCAACAGCAGATTCGGTCTTTGTACCGTCCGTGTATAAGCTTACATAATCGCCATACTGACTTTGCAGTGCAAAGAATTCATGAAGAAACGCAGCATTGGGAGTATCAGCTTCTTGTATAGCGTGAGTGCAAGGTCACACTTAATGACAGGAGTACTCTCAAGGTACCCCCGCAGCAGTAGACTGCACTACGGGAGGCTTTAAATCGAGTCCCATGGTTTCACGGGCGCTTTTCAATCTCAAAGAGAAGGGAGGTACAGTTATGGGTTTGTTTTGAAACACCCTTTCAGAGCGCATGTCTTCCATAACCATTCGCGCAGGCTGATCATAAACGGACCGGACTCACAGGGAATACATAAAGCCCAATGACAATCTTCTCTTCTCAAGAGGCAGCTCGTTGGCCTCTGCATACAGACTTGGCACAGGAGACGTGCGAAAGGCATCCGTCGCCAATCGCAACACAAGATGGTGGATAGGGTCAAGCATTTATTTTCACTCGTGAAAGTAGGATGTCCGAGAATAATAAAACATGCAAAATGCCGATACTCTAATTATTTGCGACTCCAGCGATCTATAGAGGGACTGCCCTCTGCTTATAAGGGTGCCTTATTTGCACTATATATATGGTGCAAATATGGCAGTCCCTTAGAGTGGTCGTGCCGTGCCATGTGCCAGCTCAACGCACAACGCTCACCAGGTTCCAGCAGGCGAGCATTGGACTCGAAATAGTTGGCCCCGATTTTTATTCACTATATACGTTTCAAAGACGGGGCGATGTGTGGACGTATAAGCGAGCTTCCAGAGGCTTGACCTTCGGGGAAGCGATAGAAGCATTGTGGTGCGGCTCACGCGGTAGCGTATAGTGGCGTACAGAGCGACCCGGGCAACTCGCTCATACGACAATAACAACAGTCACCGGAACAACTGTTCCATCGCGCCAACCGCCAACATGTAATCACTGAAGCCACAAGGGACTAGCAGAAATCGTGCAGGGACAAGTTTCGTTCAGTTCAGTGATTTCTAGGTTCCGCCCCTTCTTGCTGGGGTCGTGAAAAAATATATACTTAGAACATCGGTACTACGTTCCCTGATTGTCTTGTGGGCGCCGCCATTTTGTTGCTAGAGGGGGCGCGATTGACGATTGGTGATAGTTGCGATTTTAAGAGAATGCGGCTTCCTCAGCCGCAGTTTTCGAGAAAGCTTCATCACCAAGACCGAATAATACATCATACAAAACACAGTTTGCAGACTATGTCTGAAGCGTGTTTCTGGCTTGTATGATGTATGCTTGCTTCGTATGAAGCAGACATGCTTACATGTATCCGCAGTTAATTCTGTCACCAGGTCGTGCAGCGAGTGCCGTGTCTTTTGTTTTGCAGTATGAGCAGTCGTCCGAATGCGGCTTTGGTGAATAAAACAAGCTACCAGGTTTGGGATGCGGGGAGGTATTCTTCGGAGCGACCGTTTCTTCAGTGCCGGATGTGGAGCCGCCCGTCTGCCTGCCCCTGATGGCTCGGGCCCCGGGTTCGGCTGGGGACTCTGGAGCCATGTCTGCGGATGCGAAGAAACCTGCGCAGGTCCGCAGAAAGAGGTTGAAATCAAGTGGACGACTACCGTTTACCGAAGAGCGACACATTGCGTTTCGAACTCTTGAAACGTAAAAATATGTTTCTGCGAATGTTCTTTTTAACAGCAAAGCTCTATATGACTGTCGGGTATTTTCGTGTCCGTCGACAGAAAACCATCGCGCGCGCCTTATCACCGTTCGCGCACACCTTATGTCTTATCATGTGTTTTTGACACTTGTTTCAATAAAAAAACCACAAAACAAGTGTCAAAACCACGCGATAGATGATAAGCACGTAGCTCTCCCCGCATGCGTTTCTCGGTAAAGATTGCGGTTGCATAAGCTGCCGCGGCAAAGGCAGCGTACGAAGTCTTTCATATATACAAAAAGTTTTGGTGCAGTACATTTACTTTTCTTTCCTCAATCATTTGGTAACATGAACTGCTGCTTGCGTTCCAAGTGACTTCCGGTCGCACTGTCTTTGTAAGCCGGTTGAGCTTGCTTATGTCACCAGTGCTAGAAAGCATAAATGCTACACGCACAAGAAAGTTGGAGATTTAGCGAGGGCCTTCGGCTGTGCAATATTACATCTTGGAGGAGGCAAGTTGGTTTACAAGAATACTCGAAGCATTTTAACAGATCTCGCACTCCTTCGTTCCTTTGGCGTTCACCTGGAGAATTGGAGGTCAAACGCTTCATCCAGAAGTTCCCCCAGGAATTGAAATTAGGAGGCGGGGTCTAACTTTCAGGGGGGGGGGGCATTGAGAATAGAGGAGTCGTTGGGGGGGGGGTGTAGGGAAATCACTGGTTTCATCTACATTTCAAGCAGCGGTGTTAAGGTGGCCTTTGTTCACTCGTTTCATAAACCGGAAGCACTCTGGGACGTTAAAGACTGGAGCACCACCTGGTGGCGCTCGCCATAAAAAGGGTCTATAGTGCAGTGGGCAATCGTTACAAGTGATACCATAGAGTTATTAAAATAAACACTACAGGTTCAGGTGGCGCTAGTGTGCTGTTGCATTTTGAAGCAGACAGCAAACAGTCTAAATTTGACATCCGGTAATGCATTTCTATGGAAAAACGCAAATGCGTTTTCTCTTCGCGCTCGATTATAAGAGCAAATTTTGCTTAGTGTTGTGACAGAATAAAAAGTTTGGAACGTTTTACAATCGGATGTACAAAATTATTTGTCAGAGAGTTTTTCTTTGGAGTTCACGGCGTTGAACACTGCGCTAAAATAGCCCAATGCACATGTATAATACGTGTTGACGTTGCAGACTGCTATTATGGGGCACGTATTTACGCACATAGTCAATGTAGGAAGCACACAGAGTGAATCAGCTTGACCAGACACCAAAAAGATGCTAATATATGCAAATCAAACAGACGACAAGAACGAAGCATGGAGTTATGGAACGAAGAACACGTACTGGATTAGTACTGGATTGCAAGAAACAAAGTTAACACCGACGCTTTATAGTGGAAGACGACGAACCATTGATCATCTCATCATTTCCCTTCCTCATTGATCAACTCATCATCATCTCTATCACTAGGGTTCAGATTTTTCGGTTTAAACCGATAAAAATCGATAAAAGTACGCCGAATTCATATTCAGAAATTCGATTTTAACCGAAAAAGGCCAGTTTTTAGGTTCGGAATTTTCGATTTCAACCGGTTAAAACTAGTAAAAGTACGTCGAATCCATTTTCTAAAAATTCAGCTTAACCGGAAAAGGTCACTTTAACTTTCCAGTCGTAGCGCAGAGCCGTGGCGAAAAAGTGGAACGACAGTGTTACAGTTGTGTCTATCAAAACATGCCCGAATGTATGGGATGCACGGGTGCCATCACGACGTTTTGGTTTAATGTGCGCATCATCGATCGGAACGTGAAGTCCGAAATGCCCCATGACTTCGCCATGTACGAACGTGTTTTCAAACTCGTTGTAAGGAAGACTGACTTGATGCAAGCTCTGCATGTTGTGCTGTGCTTCAAAACGTCGCACCGTGTCTCTTTTGGCGGTCACAATTGGTTGATTCGGCCGATTTTGGCTCAGGCAGCTCTTCATCTCCTCAGGCGTGCCAGTGTACAGTGTTAGCGTTGATAGGGCATTCTCGAAGCTCAGGGTCATATTAACAGGAAAGAAAGACTGCGGATCAACGAGGAGAACCTGGGAAAGTACATGTGTGTGTCACTACGATAGATCAGCGTAACCGTGTACAAAGGTCACTATAACTTTCGACATGTCGTACGACGCAGACTCGTGGCGTATCAGAGAAAGTGGAACGAACAGTGTTACAGTTGTGTCTATCAAAACTATGCCCGAATGTATGGGAGTGCACGGTGTGCCATCACGACGGTTGCGCGTTTAATGTGCGCATCATCGATCGGAACGTGAAGTCCGAAATGCCCCATGACTTCGCCATGTACGAACATGTTTTCAAACTCGTTGTAAGGAAGACTGACTTGATGCAAGCTCTGCATGTTGTGCTGTGCTTCAAAACGTCGCACCGTGTCTCTTTTGGCGGTCACAATTGGTTGATTGGCCGATTTTGGCTCAGGCAGCTCTTCATCTCCTCAGGGTGCCAGTGTACAGTGTTAGCGTTGATAGGGCATTCTCGAAGCCCAGGGTCATATTAACAGAAAAGAAAGACTGCGGATCAACGAGGAGAACGGTACAGTACGTGTGTGTGTACGTATAATAAGATCACGGTAATCCTGATATACAGAAGGTGAAGTTCCATGATTTTGGGCATAGGCTTCATATCTCACTTGTTTGTACTTTTGTGTTTTTTTTTCTTGTTTCATTTACAGTTGTACACATTTGCCAAATAAAGTGTCCATTTCCTTTTCAATGTATCTGTGCCGTTATTCTTTGAGTGATCACAAATATAAGAGCTACAAGGATAATCTGATTCGGTGTCCGTTGGTGTTTATTTTATATTCACCGAAAAAAGCCGATAAACTTTTGTGGGCATAAATATACGCCGAAAAAAAACCGAAAATTGAATTTTAAAATAAACACCGAAAAAAGTACGCCGAATTTTGAAAGAATAGAAACCGAAAACGCGGAACCCTATCTATCACCTACCTCATCACATTTGAGCTTGATTTTCACCTTCCACTTCCTCCGTTTGCCAGTTACGTAATGTCTGATTGCAAACGAAGTCAAAACGCAAAATAAAGAAACTAAAACCAGAAAATTGATGTCCTGTTGCAATCAAATCGGGATGCAAAAAAAAATAAAAAAAGCTTTTTAAATAAGTAATTTTTTGAAACGTTTTTTTATTCTACATGATGGCGGGAAATACACAAATAAAAAGTTGTGAATTAAGCTGTACTTGAAATGTTCAGTAAATCGTCTGCATTAATATCCGTGATCGGACGAACTGATGAACCAATCTGCCATGTTTAAAAATACATATAGTGGTAAGAATCACTATATTTTCTAGCTGCAGTAGTTGAAATAAACTTAATCTAATTTGAATCATATAAATTTTGTAATAAATCAAGTAAATAAATTTGACTAAATGAAATAAATCCGATATCTTTTTTAAGTGACGATTTATTTTTTTTATTTTTAGTGATGGAAGCGGCATTTGACCTTTTGTAGCAGGCCCTGTAGCAGGCAAACATTGGTCTGGAGCAGTCACTGATTCTTTTGGAGCAGATGCCAACGGCTGTGAGCATATCACTCGAAAATAAAAAGTGATTGCATCCTTAAATGAGTTCATATTTGATAATTACTGAGAGTTCCTCTTTGATACTGGAGCATATTACGTAGTACCTTTTGTGATAAGAATAGATAGGGCAGAGATAGAGAGGAAAGTGTTGAAAAGAAAGGAAGCCTGGGGGCACCAAAGGATCACAGAGTGTTCTTTCAAGAAATGCTCTAGTCAGAGAAGGTTCCATTTACAATGGGTACTAAAAAATTATGAAAAATGAATAACAGTGCAACACTTGTTGGGATAAAGCTTCCTTCCCCTCGCACTTTTACAGCCGGTAGTTTTTTTAGTTTGTATATAAAAGTTCTGTAAAATGCCTGCAAAACCCAGCTCGTTTATCAACAGAAATGCGTCCCGTCCCGTCCCGTCCCCCCCCCCCCCCCCCCCCCCCGTTTCATGAACCTGCCAAACTCGACTTTCATATTATGAACTGCCAAAAACAATCAACCCCTAATATTATGAAAACCTATACACTTCTAAAAGTGACACTGCTCCTTAGCGGCGTTTGAACTAGAGTGAAATCAAAGTTCGCTGCAGCTGCCCGGGAACAACCTTGACTACCATTTATTAAAATATAGACTAGCATTTTTTTTCTCTCTCTGTGCGCAGATTTTTAAAATTGGAGATCAGCCTACCACTAAGACATAAATTATAGGAGGATGCAAATGCATTACTTTACAAAGTGAAATCATTTGAGACATACGGCGACTTTTCATTCGCATACATGTCGTATTTTAATCACTTTCTATTCCACGCGTGACGTCACGCTTCACGTGAGCGGTGTGGGTTGTTTGAAAGTCCCGGGCGAGGTCACGTGCCTCTGACGTCAGCGTGACCCTACCGACCAATCCTGGATTTTCCTGACCCACCTGCCTGTCTTGGACGCAGTTCCCGCGATTTTAATAACGTCGAAACAGTTCCGCGTGGTTTACGGCCATCTTACCCAGTGTACGTGGCGCTGCTGGCACTGCTCCTGAACTTCGCTGTTTCTAGCGGCTTCGTTTGCTCGTTTGATAAAATATTAATGATAAAAACGTCAATGCAACCGAAATGTTCCGCACGTTTGGACTAGAAGACGGAATTACAGGCGGCCTTCGCTGCCGCCGAAGCTCAATCAACTCAACAGCATTTATTAAACAACGTGCGCGACCTGCTCGAAAAACGAAACTGAAAGAAGATGCGTCGGGAGGGCGAAAGCTTTCTCCCGTTCTGCCTGAGAAGGAGGAAAACGTCTCGTTCCTCCCTTCTTTCGTGTCCGCTTGGGGGCGCGTCAGTAGAAGGGACGAAGACGCGCCGTTGCTACATTTTTCCTCCATTTTTTCTTAGAGTGTAGAACTCCGGGGCAAAGCGGGGAAGTTCGACACGCGCGCGCAGGTGAGAGGCGGCACGGAGGCATGCGGCAGATATGATAACTGAAATGATCTCATCAGGAATACAAGACCCTGATTCTGTCTTATCGCAGTAGCTGCCATCCTACAGTTTGGTAGAGTTTTCTCGCAACTTTAGCCCTTCACATCGCCGACATTGTCTGGAAATGTAAACAATGTCGGCGCTCAATCCACCAGCGCATCAACCAACCAGCGCGTTTGAATTTTTACATCACTTTCCACGTTAAACAATTTGAGATTCAACTTAGGGCCACTACATCCTAACCTCTGGCGACTTCCCCTGCCGTCCTCCTCGACCATACCTCCAGCGGGTGTCTCGACCACAGCTAAACTCGACAAACAAGGATCCACACCAGGGGCGTAGCCAGGTTGGGGGGGGGAAGCTTGTGCTCTAGTCCCCCCCCCCCCCAGCCCGAAATCTAGCTGAACCTATAGTATACACATGCATTTGGACATGTTAGGTTTACTAGGGAGCCGCGAGCCGCATTCGAACACGCAAAGAGCCGCAGCTTGGCAGCCCTGGCATGAATGGCCCAGAAAGAGTAGCTGGATTACGTCAGTGCCGTCGTTGTGTTGTTTCTTTCAGCACTTTGAAAATAAAACACACCTTGCCTGATAGTCTAACGGGAAACACACACAAACACGCACGCACGCACACGTACACGCTAACAGTAATTTCCGAAGGTAAAGTCTTTGGCAGCTTTGTGCCTAGTTGGTGCGGGCGTGACTTAGAGGAAAATAAACGCCAACCACAATTTATTACGCAAGTCATTTTCGCAAACTCATAGGCAGGCTGGCGCTCTGCACGACGAAAAACAAGCAATCTATCACTTGTGCATGGCTCAGTTACAGAATAATGTAGGGTGTGCGTGCGAGTACCGAATAACTTCTGATCAAATCAAATATTGATTTTAATCAAGGAAACAAGCCGAATAGGTCGAATACCAAATTTATTTAACATGAGATCAAATGTTTACTAATTCTCGTGCGAAAATAGCAGCGGCTGTGCATGATCTGGAGTCAACTCTGTTTCGGGCCACAACGATGTTGGTGGCCACAAAAGAAGTGCTTATAAGGATGTTTATATGGGTGTTACAGCGAAAGCTTTAAAAAAGTTCTAACGATAGGGTCGTTGAAAAAAACTATTTTTGAAAACCAGCTTTCAGGCAGTGGAGGCCAGAATTGCTAAATAATAAAAAATCGCTATCTGAGTATAACTAAAATGTTCCAATTAAGTTTCTGATTAGCGACTTTTAGGTCCTTGGGACAATTATAGTTTTGTCTGGCTACCACCATAAATTTATAAAAAGTAAAAAAAATCTGTTTGGAGATATTTGCCGACGAGTATGGGCCTGAATAAGAACACCGACTGTTTGCCTTCTGGTTATTGCTTGCTGCTAAACCTCCCGGGTTTTTGAATTTTTCTAGTTTACTTCAAGAATGCGTAGAACAAATTGTTAGAACTTACCCTAATGATATGTACGTGCTCGCTGGAGACTTTAATTTCCTGATATTGTCTGGCCGGTCTTTCCTGCATCCATGCCCTTTGAAAGTTGGCGCACTCTTCCAAAACAATGTCGCGACTTTGTAGATGTAGCAAGCGCTTTGTCCCTGTGTCAAATGAATAATCAACCAACTCGTGGTTCTGCTGTTTTAGACCTCTTTTTCACTTCAAAACCCGAATGTGTAATGGGGTTCACCTAATGGAGCCCTTGAGTGATCATGCGTCTGTAAATGTTGAAATGACCATTTCAACATACAAATATAATCCGTTGACTAAAACCATTTTAAATTATCCCAAAGCAAATGTTGATGCGATTTGCGCAAATTTAGTATCATTTACTACTTCATATATGGAGGATTTTGCTTCTAGGTCTACAAACGAAAATTGGAATCTACTTAAATTCAAATTACTTCAACTGGCAGATCTTTTCATCCCTAAGGTAAACATACGCTCTAGCGTTGAAAAGCCGTGGTTTTCAGCGAGACTGAAAAAACTTCTCAATAAAAAGCATCGTCTCTATAGGAGTGCCAAGCTATCTAGATCCCAAGATGCATGGGAGAAATACGATCAATGTAATTTAACAACCAAGCTCGAAATAAAAACGCAAAAAGGAAATATTTTAATGAAGACCTTGGTAACATTATGAGGACCAATCCCAAGAAGTTCTGGACTGTGGTTAATCCGAAGCAAGGAAGGCAGTCTTTTTCATTTTCCGATGACGTTGGAAACAAGATGAGTCCTCTCGAGGCGTGTGAGCGGTTCAGTCAATATTTTAGTGAAGTCTTTTCAGAGGACCTGTTTCCTCTTCCGGATTACTACCCAGATTCTAATATGTATCATGAAATGCCTCAACTAACTATTTCTGCAACTGGCGTTTTGAAACTTATTGATGAACAGCACCCAAACTCCGCTCCCGGCCCAGATAATATTTCAATGAAACTTCTCAAACTATGCAAGCATGAGTGCTCAACCCTCCTTTCCCTGATTTTTCAACAATCCTTAGACACGAGCGACATTCCCGATGATTGGAAGCACGCGCAGGTAATTCCAATACACAAAAATGGTTCAAAAAATGAATTTGGTAATTACAGGCCTATATCGTTAACAAGTGTCCCTAGTAAGCTCATGGAGCATATAGTATTTTCTAACGTTATGAATCATTTATGCATTAACAATTTTATATTTGTAAACCAGCACGGTTTCCGGCGATCCCACTCCTGCGAAACGCAACTTTTCGAATTTAGCAATGATATTCATGAAAATCTCCATTCCCGCTTAGAAACGCACGCCATTTTTATTGATTTCAAAAAAGCTTTTGACAAAGTACCTCATCACCGTCTTATGTTAAAACTACGCTCGTTAAGAATAGACCCGTTTGTAACGGAATGGATTGCAGGCTTCCTTTCTAACCGCACTCAATGCATTCATTATGAAAGTAAAGATTCGTCACCCCAACAAGTAAAATCGGGCGTGCCTCAGGGAACCGTGCTTGGTCCACTACTTTTTCTGATATATGTTAACGACCTGCCTACTCGTATTCAGTCCATGATAAGATTATACGCCGACGATTGTGTTCTATACCGGAAGATAGAGGGCTTGGATGACTGTATGCTTTTGCAGAGTGATCTGACGTTTCTTGAGACGTGGTGTGAAGAGTGGCAGTTGCAGATTAACGTTTCCAAAACAAAATATTTGAACTTCAATAATAAACGCACATCAACACAATTTAACTACACCCTTTTCAGTATCCCCATTGAAAATGTTCAGACATATAAATATCTCGGACTTCATTTCACACCCAACCTTTCATGGGAACCACATATTAACCACGTCACGGCAAAGGCTAACCAAACTTTAGGCTTTCTAAGACGTCACCTACACTCAGCAACACGGGAAACAAAACTGATTGCATACACATCTCTTCTTCGTCCAAAGCTGGAATACGCATCTCTCATCTGGAACCCACATCAGTCATATCTCATTGACAAGTTAGAAGCCATTCAAAATCGAGCCACCCGCTTCGTTCTCCGAAATTATACCCGTACAAGTATAACAACACTAAAACAACAAACTAATATACCCCTTCTTGCAGACCGACGTAAAATAACTCGACTAACTGCCCTTCATCATCTGTACTATCATTCACCCTCAAAGAAAGAAAAATATTGCCCAGCTGCCAACCACGTCTCGGCACGCACAGACAATTCACAGAAACTTCAGCTCGCCACTCCTAGAACTAACACCTTCAAATTTTCTCCGTTGCAGTTATCTATATCAGACTGGAATTCCCTCCCCGACGACATCGTAACAGTAAAAGAATCCATTAGATTTCGTTCCGCAATTGCCACTCTTTACAATACGTAAGAAAGAGCGGAAAGAGGAACGGATTCCTAACTCTTGTTGATTTGTATGTGTATTGTTGTTTTTTGCCCCCCCTTATGTAAAGCCCCTACCGGGCGCTATAAGGGTATATTAAATGAAATGAAATGAAATGAATCCTTGCGCTGTATATGGTTATTATTTCCGAAATTTGATATCACTTCACTCAACTGTGTTGTCACACTGATTACAGCGCAAAGTTTGGCGGCGAATAGCTCCAAGCCGGTTGCTTCTTTTACTTTCCGTAAATTGCCCTAAACCTCCATGGTGTGCAGTCTTCAAATTTTTTATTTCAATATAAACCTATAAGGTCGCTAATTAGAAAGTAAATTAGGCACATTTTAGTTAATTGGACAACGTTTTTATATCTTTTGTAATTCCTGGCGTCCCCCGCGACTAAAAAATCAGTTTCTCAAACAAACAATTTTTTTTTTTACGATTTGGTTGTGAACAATTTGTTAATGCTTTCGCTAAACATTCGGTATATAAAACATAAGGACTTTCACTTACGAAATAGATAAAACAAAAAACATGCGTCTCGAGTGGATTTTTTTTTTTTTCGGCCTATAAAGAAAGTTTGTGACGACTGAAATTGTGTCCATACTGGGGTCGGGAGCGTTATCGATGTATTTTGTCATGTTTCACGGGCTTTTTTACTGGTCAGAAAAACAGGCACGCGAACCGTATTACGTCGCAAAACCGCTAATTCGTGTTTCTTAAGGAGCTCCATACTTCCCACTGACATTTCGGCTCTTAATACAACATTTAAACTTAATACACTTCTGAGCGGCATCCACAACTGATCAAAGATGTCGCCTCAACTAACCGAAATAACTTTTTTTTACTTTTTTTTAATTTTTAGATAGCTTATATTTAGAGTCTGTCAGAACCATGCTTGGAAACAAACGTTAACAATGTGTTTTCTGCCTCAATTTATATTACAAAACGTGCAACGCGTGACGGATGGCAAGAACTTTAACTTCTTCTGTCAGGTGTGATAAACAATCTATGCTATACGATTTCGTGTTGGACGCACATTTGAAGACATTTCAAATTGAATTCTGACTTATCGTAGAGAAACAAGTTCTCAAGCTTAACGAAAAAAACGGTGAGTGTGCAGGCGTAGCTGGTGGATGTTGATCATGTTGAAAATTACCTGAAACTGTGGTAAAAGATGGGAAACGTCGTGGAAGAAAAAAGACACAGGAAGAAGGGCCTCTCAAAGTTCCACGACAGTTTCTCATCTTTTACCACAGTCTCGGGTAATTTTCAGCACTCTCAAGATTCTTGCTGTTGGGGCCTTTTTACGCAGATTACCAAAATTATAGCACATACCTTAACAGAAGACGCCGAGAACGTTTGTATCGACCCTAGCGGCATTAAACCCCATGTCATGCGTCTAGTGCGTGCGTTGGAAAAGAGACACTGGCAAACGAAACATAACAAACATAACGTTCAACGTCTCCAGTCCTCCCGCAGGATGGTGCTGCGCCTAACAAAGTCACTTAGGTCGTTTATCAGTAAGTGACCGTAAATGAATGACTAAGTCTATGAAAATTATGAAGTGCAAAAAGGAAATGATTTCTAGCTAAAATAGTATTTATAAATTTTAGAGAAAAAAAAAATTCGCGATTTTGATAGACCGTGCATTGAAAGCGTCCCACACCGAAATGTCCGGAGCAAAACCACTTCCGAAGTGGAGATGCCAAAAGCAGACATACACAAGACAGAGCATCTCCGACGCGGGGTTCTATAAACTATAAGTGTACTGTTACAGCGTCTCACGTTCGCCCCCACTTGAAGCCTCCCGACTCCGGCAGATGGTAAACATATAAAGTGAGGCTACACTAAACATGCGCGCGAGCACAGCTTCGCGACAATATATCAGCAGGGCGATCGGGGCTGAAAGCCGCCGACGTCCCTGTTACCAATATCACAAAGTATTATGTAGACGTAGGGACCAGTTGGCAATCATCGCGTCTTCTACTTTTTCTCGTGCAAAAGCCACAATGGGGGAAAGAAGGACGGTACGAAGGGCCGAAAAGGAAAGAAAAAGGAAAACCGAGTACCTTTCTCAGATTTCGGCAGGTCCGACAGCAAGAGCCTCTTGATTTCTTCGTTGAGGGGTTCATAGGGATACCACGCCATTGTCGATTGCCGCTGCTCGCCGTAGCTACGTCCTCGCCGTCCAAAGATCACCTACCATCTCCGTGCCCCCCCCCCCCCCCCCGACTTGGTCTTGCCATCGACGGGTTGGAACACTGCCAAACCTTCATCCTCTCTTTTCGAATAACAACATCCTCCTCGCTTTATGTTGTGGCCGTGAACAGAAGAGCAACGGTTAGCCAACAAACGTTCTCCGCTACTGCAACGGGAGGAAGAAGGGAGCCGAAGGGAGTCGGCAAGAGATAGTGTGCAAACAACGTTCCCTGAACTCTCCAGCATGTTTGCTGCTGATCATATGCGTGTAAGCTGCGTCTGCTCGGCATCATCCAAGGCTGTGGTCGTGTGGCAGCCATCCAAGACATCCACGACTGGTCTCTCTTGCCTCGCCGATGACCTCGACTTCGTCGATCCGTCTGGGCTCACGGTCACGGACACGCTACTCTCGGCCGTGCAATCGTACACGGCGAAGCGGACGCAAGCCGTCTTCGCATCATGGTTATATTTCGATCCGAGCGCTTTGCTTAGTACAGGGTTCACAGTGTTGAAGAAACGTAGACCAACATTGGCGGCACGGTGTGTGAGCGTCAGTAGCCAGAGACACCCGCGTGTTGATGTGTTGTTAAAAACGTATTTTATGCCCCTTCCGCAATATTGATTCTCGCGATGATAATAATAATAATACAATGCAATACAATACATTTATTTTCGAGGACTGTACTCGTGACGAAGCAGTCTGTGGTTCGTCAAAAGCGACAATGGTTTCATGTAGACTGAATCATTTTAGATTCAGACACACAAGCCGTACAAGAGATTGACTGACCCCCCCCCCCCACCACAAAAAAGACGCAATTAATTATAATGATGTATATCAGAAAGTATACCCTATTGAAAAATCCGACAAAAACTTCCAGTGACATTCGGTGGAAACAAGTTAATTTCCACTCATTTTCACCAGAAACCAGCGTAGTTTACCAGTTTTTTGGTGGAAATATTACCGGCCGCCACTTTCAGTTACCAGATTCCGGTGTACGTTTTACCGGAGCCACTCTCGGTTAAAATCCGGCAAAAACTTCCCGTGACATTCAGTGGAAACGGGTTAATTTCCACTCATTTTCACCAGAAACCAGCGTCGTTTACCAGTCTGTGGTGGAAATATTACTGGAAGATACTTTCGCTGAAAGTTTTGCCAGAACCATTTTCGATTACCTGTCGCTGGAATCCTACCGGAAGCCACCTCGTTTGCCAGACACCGAACTTCACTGGTAGCCGACGAAAGGGGAACGGCTAAAGGCAAGGAAGCCAAGACGAGCAGGGGACTAGCAGTTTGTAATGGTGGCCGCCAATGCAGTAGCACTCTGTGAGTCCGTGTTTGAGCTCGAGACGACGTTGCAATCCTGCAAGAAGTGCGTGCAGCGAACAGTTTTGACGATCCAAAAGGTGAGCAGCGATCACCGGCAACTTGCTATTTGCGACAGGCAAAAGTCGGGGCAGAGCAGGTACGAGACCACTGGGCGGCATTCTCGTGAGTGCGAGTTTTAGCTCGGGACGACGTTGCAACCCTCAAGAAGTGCGTGCAGCGAACTGTTTTGACGATCCAAAAGGTGGGCACTTTCACCCGTTTTCATTCGAAACCAGCTTACCTGCAGTCTGTGCGAGATTATTTGCCGGCAAACAGATTCTGCTGTAATTTCATCGGCATCGGGTTTCCAGATTTCGCTGGAATGTCACCGCCAGCCACTGTCGATTCCCAGACGACCCGGTTTTAATCTTACCGAAACGGGTGACTCGCTTCCTGTTTACCGAACTTCACTCAAAGCCGACACGAGGGGAGGGGGAAGCCGAGGCGAGCCGGGGACTGGGCGTCCTTGGTGCCTCGCTCCAAGGACGAGTCCCCACGCACCCTCTCTCCCTCGCATTGGGTCGTGGGGAAAATGCGAGAAGGTCGTTTTGCTGACTTTCTTTATTTTTTTTAAGAAAACCGGCTTCTTTGTCCGTCAACGAGCAACGGCCGGCCAGGAACGAACGCTCAGTCTCGGATTCTCGTTCCATGTGTGCGACCTGTATCTTCCAGAGCAGCTGGGTGTGCAGATGAAAAGAAAATATCTTTCAGTGACCTGTTTCTTACGCCTCTTTGTCCGTCCGGCTTCAGAAGCATCCAGCGAGCGAAAAAGCACTGTGCCCAAGATTCCTCAACGTCGGCGGATGTTCGTTTCGCGCGTTCGTCGTTTTCGCTCAGCGTGCTACTGACGCCGGGTGCACCCGCGGCGGCGGCATCAGGGACGACATCGTGATTGTGCCCGGGATTTCTCAACGGCGGCGGGTGTTCGTTCCGCGCGGTCGTGGTTTTCGCTAAGCGTGCTACTGACGCCATGGTGCACCCGCGGCGGCGGCATCAGGGACGACATTGTGAGTGTGCCCGGGATTTCTCAACGGCGGCGGATGTTCGTTTCGCGCGTTCGTGGTTTTCGCTAAGCGTGCTACTGACACCTGCTGCACCCGCGGCGACGACATCAGGGACGACATCGTGATCTGTGCCCGTGATTTCTCAACGGCGGCGGATGTTCGTTTCTGCGCGTTCGTGGTTTTCGCTAAACGTGCTACTGAGATCATACGTGTGTGTGTCCGTGTGGTGCACCTGCGCGGTTTAATTACCGTAGCGTCTAGGAATTTACCCAGCGGCATTGTAAGTACCTTGAAAGATATCTTTTGCGACAAAGAACCCGTTTGTTCCTATTTGGTCCGATTACTTTTGTCTACAGCTGTGCAAACTGTTTCAACTGGTATCGACCCGGTTAAATAGATACATAGAACCTTCAGGTCTCTGTGGACTAACCACTTTTATTGTTACCGAATCGTCCAGCATCTGGTAAACATGCACCAACCACGGTTCACAGGCTTCCTCCTAAATGGCTTCCAGTTGACTTCCGAAAAAAGAAAGAAAACACTCATGAATTCCGCCAATCTTCAACAGTTTGCCAGAGTCTTTGCTGAACATATCATCCTTTCGTGCGGTAAAACGAAATGTAAGAGAATGGTGCCTCACGCTCGCGCAATAATGATTATATCATTACTTAGTGTGTAGTCTGTTGCCCACATTCCTACGTTATTGTTGTTTGTTTGTTTTGTTTCTCTAGTGTTCACTGTGTCACGGTATTTTATTGGCTGCCTGGTCTCACATACAAGCATCTTGTTTTCAAGATGGGGCCAGCACGCACACATGTATTTTTCGAAGATAACAAAGATATTATTATATGGTAATGCTTCCGGTAAATTGTGGCTTTACTGGAAGCGAAAGAGTCCCATAATCCAGTAAAATAGATTTACTGGAAATAAACTTCCGGTAGAAATCCGGTGACATTCGGGTAAAAGCCGGTAACATCTCCTGTAAGTCAACTGGCGACATTCCAGTAAAAAATCCAGGTATATTCCGGTAATCTACGGCTTTACTGAAGTGAAAACAGTCCCATAATCCAGTAAAATAGACTTTACCGAAAATGACATTCCGGTAAAAAATATTTTTCAATGTGGGATAACTGCGCACGCGCAGATGTTGGAACGCGTTCCAGAGCCCAACTCGACGAACATGGAAGCGCGCAGAACGCGAGTATAACTGAGTGATCTACGCACCAGGGTCGAACCCAATCATGTTTTTATTTTTTTAATCGAGCAAATCAAAATTAATTGATTTAAATCAGATATGCTTTTGTTTTGAATAAAGTTCATTTGATTTGAATAGGATGTATTTACTCGCTGATTTAACTTAGATTTACTCTGATCGGACTTTTCGATTTAAATTAGATTTACTTGATCGGACCTTTTCGATTAAAATTAGATTTATTTTATTTAAATCGGATGAACGCGATTTAAATCGCCGTAGCCTCAAAATAGTGATTCTTTGTATGTTCACGTACAGTGCACGCGTAGCCAGGATTTTGTTTCGGGGGGGGGGGGGGGGCGCCCATGACAAAATGCTGTATGAGGGGGAGGGGGAGAGAAGGTCCCAGCAAAATGGAAGATTTTGGTGCGGGGGCTCTCGGGCCCCATGGGCCTCTCGGATACGTGCTTGTTCACGTATTTTAAACATGACAGATTGATCGCCCAACCCGTCCAATTGAAGAAAACAACGCGGAAGAAAGAATCGATCTGTTCGTCTAACAGTTTAATTAACAACCTCTCGTTGAACACTGCCATAGTAGCACAAGAGAACCTTCAGTTTTTATTTCGTGAAAAAAGCTTTATTACATTTTTCTTTCGCGTTCGGATTTGCTTACTCATGCATCCGGCGTTTGGCTCTCGCATTAGAACGTGTTCGACGAATGCAATGCAGACTAATGCAGAGATGTTCAAATTTCTAAGCGTAAGGATGTGATACGTTTCCTTCTAGCGAGTTCGTTTCTTATAGCGGGGTTCGACCACCGTCGATGTTACGGGGCTGTCGCCTCAAGTCCGTTGGGAACTTGCGCGCCTCGGTGCGAGGCAGGTCGCACAGCCCCCCGCGGGTGGTCAGCTGTGCACGAGGAGCTCCCAAGCAGCACAAATGTCCTGCGGACGTCCACAGGACATCCCTGGGACGTCAGGACATCCTAAAGATGTTCCGAGGACGAAGTGGGCTACAAGGGAGTGTTTTTTTTTGTTTTTATACGGGGGCGGCTGCTGCTGGCGCATTCCCCGTGGGCACGTCGTGGTGTCCCATGACCGCCACGTCACGTCACACAGTGAAGAGTGACGTCATAACATCGTGATTGTGATTTTTAGTACGCCATGGCGTGACGTCACGTGCAATGTGTCAGTATTGCGTGACGTGGTCACATGGTTCGTGTCACATGACGACGTTATGCTGATGAAGTCACGTGGTCACATCTTGCTAAAAATATCGCGTGACCATCGTGAGCAAAGTTTGGCGGGCAATACATCGCCCGTCAGCTAGCATTTCTGTAATGCATTCCGTAACTCTTAAACTTTGCGGGACCTAACCCGCTATATTTTGTGGGCGTTTGACGGTTTTTTTAGGCGATTCTCGTGACGCCTTGCCGCGATTTTTCAAGGTCCGGCGGCAATTACACATTTGAAATTGACGCCTAAACGCGAACTTGCGCACAACGCGGTAGGTGATGCTATTCGTTTTCTCGGCGAAGAGCTCGCCCGCGCACGTGAACCGCTTCCAGGTGCTCACTGAAAGCCCCTTCATGCTTCAAAAGTAGCGCAAGGTGCGCCAGTCGCACGAGGCACGTGCAACGTCAACCTTTGGGAAGATCATGGCGGCACAGCGCAGCACTGAGCTAGATTTCAGACGCCATCTTCTTCCGGCATATGGCGCGCGGCACGTGTCTCGAGCATATTTCCACAACAATTAATGGCGCCACTTTTCCAGGATAGAGAGAATTTAGCTCACTTTGTGCGTCAGCTTTCTGGCGGGGTGGCAAGCAAGGATATTCACAGGCGGCCATGGTCAGCGGAACGCTTCCGGAACGTGCACTTCACACCGGTAAGATTGTGAGTCTTCTCGGAAGATAATGGGTATCATTTTGAGCATGCGCTAGCGAACGCTGCGCTCAAATATGGCGCCCAGTGAATGCCACCCTACCAGGGAACTAGAGCAGTTCGGATATGGTTCGGATGTTACGCTCGTGCCGGCTCGATCGCTTCGTATATTCTGGTAGCGGCACGATTTGTTCTTATCGTTAACACACGCAAAAAATAAAGCGAACAGAAAAGAAGATCACCACATACTTTTGTTTTGCTTTCCTTCCGCCTTTCTGCGTTTCTGAAATCACGAACTGTTAAACCAACGTCAACTTCGGTTCTCGCTTTTTGATAATTTCACGCGCGGGCATCTGAACGCCACAATGCGTAAGGCAGACGCTGAGGGCCCCATTTATTTCCGGAAAGGTCGATTGTAGTAGCATGGCCTCCGAGAGTTTTTGGCGTGCCGGCCAAGGTAGCAAATATTTTACTAGGGGGAATACATCCTACTCCACTCATCTGCATTAAAGGCACACTGACAGGGTATTTAAGTTCGCCCAGGTTTTTAGTTGTACATGATGTAGGTGAGAGCCCAACTACCCAGAACAGGATTTGCGGCTCGAAATTCGGTTTCTTTCCGCCCGAAAACCGCCGATCGACAACTGGCCGGTTTGAGTCGCGCTCACTCTCTTCTCCGAGGTCAAGGGTCGTTTTCTAAAGGTTTACTACAGAACCACCAAATTTAATCAAAGTCGGGTCATTGAGGCGCACACACTCAATACTAAAAATAGCAAAAAAATATGAAACCCATTTTTTTTGTGGCTTTAAAAAGCTGCAAATACGTTGACTGAAAAAGAAAAAAGAAGTTGCACAGAGAACCGGAAGCATTCTGCGCGTCCACCGCGTAATTCTCAACATGGCGTCGTATGGCGTATTGTGGGACTCGCGGGCTGGACCAACGTTGGCTGGACGGCGATGGCAGCGGACGACGGGCGTGGGACCTCTACTTCAGAACTGTCGTTCGAGGTACCGGCGAATCTGTCTTCCCTCGAAAGGGAAGTTTCGGACCGATCTGCAGACATTGGGATTCACTGCGTACGACAGGCCCACGGTGGAAGAAACACATTTGAGTGCCGTTCACACACTCGTAACCGAGCACGACCGAATGAGACAAGACCGGTTTTTAAGCTTCTTACGACTGTATGCGCGGGTGCTGGTCGCAAGCCGTCTCAAAAGGCTTAAAAACCCGGTCTTGTGTCTGTCGGTTGTAGTCAAACGCAAGTGTGTGAACGGGCCTTGTAGTGACGACTCTCTGTCTGACGTGGCGGCCACATTATGTGCGGCGCACCGAGCGCTTCACTCGCACGGGGATAGATGGCGCCCAAGCATGGGGTCCCTCCCCAAACCGGCCGCTTCAGTTGTTTCTCCCAGCGGTGGTCCCGCATTCCCTCGCTCACCGCTTCTTGTTGTACCAACGGTGGAAGAAACGCCTTGCCCACCATTTGGGTACGCCCCATACATCCCTCTGGCATCCGACGCGGCGGCCACATTATATTCGGCGCACCGGAGCGCGCTTCGCACGGCGATAGATGGCGCCCAGGTATGGGCTCCCTCCCAGATCGAACCGCGCTCGGTTGTTTCTCCCCAGCGATGCTCTCGGATTCCCTCGCCCACCACTTCTTGTTGTACCTTCACCGCCGCCACCCAGCCGCTAGAGTCCGTAAATCTGTGTTCTCTGCCTTCTTCTTCGGGTTAAGGCTCACCTTCGTGTACGATGGTGGCATCTGTGATCGTTAGAACGAGGAACGCCGCCGTCCTGCGTTTGCTCTCGCGTTCGAACGCGGTTCGACGAAGGCAGTGGAGAAAAAGGCAGCCAGCTTTATGCCTACCCACTAATCCTTCCAATCAGAGCTCGGCGTTCTCACGTCCCCGCGCGCACTCGTCTCCTCCTCTTCGTCCCTTTCTCGGCGCATAGACATTCCGCATGGGACCAATGCGAAGAGCAAGCCGTCTGCTTTTCGCGCGGGAGTTGCGGTGACGCCAGAACGACGCCGAGCTCTGATTGGCTCTCATCGAAAGGGTAGTGGGTGGATTTCAATGCTAGATGCCTCGAGATCTACCCACTATTTCTTTTAATCAGCCAATAAAAGCTCGTCGTTTTGACATCATCGCAACTCCCTGTGCAACAAGCAGGCGAACTGCGCTCCATAGTATACCTTTCTATGGGACCAATAAAAATCTCCATTGGTCTTATAGACATTTTCATGAGTTCAAATATGGACCAATAGACATTTCTATGGGACCAAAGAAACCTCTGTAGTGACCAATATGAATCTCTAATAGTCTTAATAGAAGTCTCAATGGGAATTTTCGCTAGGGGTAGAATGTCTGGAACTCAGTGGCGTGTCCTTTGCTTTGCCAACTCCAGAGAGCCTAAAGTAAGAGTGTGTTCAACTCAAACCATGCGACAAGCGCTTTGCAATTTAATGGTGGCGTTAGAGACAGTGCATATACGATAACAAATAGAAAAGAAAATACCTCCCTGCGCAGTTCGGATGCGCGTGCGTTGTAGCTTTTATGCCGCATAAAGTGAGGAGTGAGAGACAGAGACCTCTTTGCCACACCCTCCGCCTTCATAACCCACTCAGCCTCCGTTGCAATTCCGAAGGTTTCAATAAATGAATGGATGTTGGATAAATGTTAATGGATATGCCCTTTGTAACGGGCGGTAGCTTGCGCCACCTTTGCATTAATCGCATTATAATCATGTGATTCCTACAGCCCTTCTAAGCCAATTTCTACCCTCAACTATACAAGCGGGCGATCTGGGATATCACCAGAATTACCTTCGTGGGATCGGGCAAAACTAAAAGCATCACCTCCCTCGCCTCTTCTCCCCGGCGAGGGAATCGCTAACTTTCCTCTGGTCAAGCCTTGTCGGCGTTACCCCTGCACCGGGCCCACTGGGGGACAGGGTTGAAGCTTTGGGCCGGATCCACGCGGGAGAGAGTCCCAATTTTCCTCTGTCCCGCCTGTCCCCAGCTGTGCTAGCTAGTTTAGCATCATGCAATTTTCCCCTAGATAACTTCCACCAGTCTTCTAATTGCCTCTTTGTGACTGTAATCATTTTTTCTTCTCCGTCCTTCCACCGTCGTCAGTAAACCCAGGGCCCCTGCCAAATCAGTTAGCCCTTCAGTGAAGGCAGGGCGAAGTCCCGTGCACTTCGAAACCAAGTGCTCTAATGCCTCGCTCTCATTATGGCAGGCAGCACACAACGTGTCTGTGTCTTGAGATTTAGCCCTATACGTCCCCGTCCTCAAAACTCCCGTTCTCGCCTCAAACGGTAAGAAACTTCCCAGTGAATTATCGAACAGATTTCCCTTTCTTATGTCCTGTTTTTGTGTCCTGTACATTGTTAGAGCTGGTTTCTCCTGCATTCTTACCTCCCACATTTTTCTTTCTTCCTCTTCCACTCCCTTTCCCACTGAAGTAGTCTGCTAAGTCTCATCACTAGAGTGTAGGTATTTAAATGTAAGGTCTCGGGTTCGGTTTGTCCATTTTGTGTTTAAACGTTTCATGTATAAATGCTTGAATACCTTCCGTGCCCAATGCAGCGTATCATCCATTTCGGTCAAACTTTGTTCGAATTTCAGCTCACTAATTGTCTCCCTACTCTCAAAAGACGACCAGCCAACGTCCCCCGGTACCCACTCATTGGGTGTTTTCCACGTGCTCCCTGTGCCAATCTGCCGATGCTTCTTTGTCGTAATTTCTAATCCTGATTGAACCTCTGATTTCATGCACGGTACCCCATCGCCAGAAGACGGTCCTGGTACCATCACTCCCTTTCATATACCTTTCATATACTGCAAACGCGCAGGAGAAACCAGTGTTGCCAGACACGCCGCAACGTCCAAGATGGCGAGTTATACACTTTTTTCGCGCTTAAAAAATACTTACCCTATCGGAACAAAGAAGGCATCTCCAAAGACAATTGTTACCTTATTCGCGTAAAATATTCAAGCATCTCCAAGGCTGTTTATATACCGTTTTACTTAAAGAGGGCGAGCGAGAAGAGGGAAAAGGGTTACCGAAGCTTTCACCCTTGCTAGGTACGTTAAAAAGAGTGAAAGTCCCGGATGAGAGGCTTCGCCGGTGTTCTTCGTTCGCGCTTTCTTCTCTGTTTTTAACTCCCAAACTTAATAAGAGCCATGGGCTTGGATGGCAACAGTCCCCCGGTCATCGGGACACAATTGCTCGGTTATAGGGTGCACGAATAATGGCAGAAAGCGTTGAATACTGTCCGAGGACCTATGTAGCTTGCACGGAATCCGGCGAGTGCGGCTGCAATGTCTTTACGCTCCATCGCTTTCCGCATGACCCATTCTCCGGCGGCAGTGGGTTGCGTCCGTAAACCGAAAGGACTTTTCCCAAATACCATCCTCTCGGCTGTGCTCAGAACATTTTGCGAACAGAGGTACATCGAACGTTGTACCGCCGATGAACTTGAAGTACGCTCGCAAGGTGCGTGCAAGTTTTCTCGTTATAATTGCTGTTTCAGCTTGTAACTTTTTGTAACTGAATTTATCTTAATATTCTAATATTTGAAGTGGTGACACTGACTCGATTTTATGATCTATAGCACTTGGTTGAAGGCTCATTTCCGCCGGCGGGTGTGGTTGGAAATTGTCGAAAAGTTCGTTCTATCGGTTTTCCTTAATCGCAATCTCCTGCGCGATACCAGAGAGGCGTGAACCTATGTTCACCGTCACAACGCGACTAGATTCTTATTTTCAAAATTAGTACATAATGTAGCTGGAAAGAAATCTTCAATTTCTGCTGCTGAAATTTGAGACATGCTCATGCATCAATTTCGAATCGTTGAATCATTGATCGACTCGCTCCAGCAATAGGCCCATCTCGACTTTGCTGTTTTCCAGTTCTCGACATAAGACATACTTGTCGAAACGGGATCCTCAAATAAAACGTTTATAAACACCTCGCGGGTAAAGCATGCATACTTATTTTTGGAAAGAGCAGGCTTCATTTACAGGAATACAGGCGTGGTGGCTCACTGTTCTACTGTCGTCGTATAGTTGCGGCCCACCAACTTTAATCCTCACGAGTCACAGCACACAACTCCTTCCGCTTTCTGAGGTATATCACTGCATTACCAACGCGTGCCGGCCAGACAAAACAAATGGATAACTACACTGTCACAAACAATAAAAAAATTCGACACTGAAAAATTTATAGCAAGCGTCCACGCACAAACACTAGGCAATATCCCGTACTAAAATGGCAGATACAGGCCGGAATGCAAAATGACGGTTCCGCCTGGACCCAAAATTGAGGCACCAGTTTGTATCCATGCCTGGAACCGCGCGTTTCCAGACGGGATACCAACTGGTGCCCCAATTTTAGATCCAGGCGGAACCGGCTGGTTCCAGTGGTTCTGGTACCAACCGGTGCTCCAATTTCAGACCCAGGTGGTGCGCCGCCGGAATTCCCATTGCGCTCACCACTAGGACCCTACAAAAGTATTTCGTGCGATGCCCTTAGCCCTTACAAGGAGATCGTCCCGATTTCAGACCCAGGCGGAAGAGCCTGGGTCTGAAATCGCGACGATCTCTCGCTTGTAACGGCTAAGGGCATCGCGCGAAATACGTTTGTAGAGTCCAGTGATAAGCGCAGCGGGAATTCCGGAGGCGCACACGGTCGTCCAGGCGTCGTCACCGAAACACGGTGCACAGAACACACGCACAAGCACAGTATCCAGTGTTGAGCGCATCGGGAAGTGCCGGCGGGCAAGCGGTATCCGAGTTGTCCAAGTATTGTCACTAAGCACACCAGCGCCAAGCACATCCAGATGCCGAGCCAAAGTGCAATGGGTTGGCAGCTTCTACTATATGAAGATCCAAAGCCGGGGTCAGTGCACCTTAGCGAAAACTAAGACGTCTGAAATATACCACATTCTGAGTTTGAGTGTATTTCAAGCACAGTTCAGAATTGTAAGTACACAAAGATATACCGAAAATATACACCTCTTTTTTTAACTTAGTACTGAATTATATTTCTGAAAATATTTTCAAAATACCTTTATTTAAACTACACGTGAAGTACTTTTCATGCGTTCTCAAATATGTAAATAACTAAATTATTAGGCACAAAATACCTTTCACATAGATTTCTTAAAATATTAATTGATTTCATGCAAAGTATACTCCACCACTAATATAAAATGCAGCGATCAAAAATAGGTGCAGAATACTGTTAAAATACCTGGAAATCGTAAATATTGTGTCATGTTTAGTATCCTCTGCAGATACTTTGGTAGTTTGACTTAATCTACTAAAGTATTGAAAAGCTCGCCTCATCAGAAGTTTACTTAAAACAGATGTGGAGTAAACCCTTAGCGGAAACTAAGACGTTTGAAATATACCACATTACAAGTTGAGTGTATTTCAAGTACAGTTAATATTTGTAGGTACAGAAGAAAATATATTCTTTATTTAGTCAAAGGTATATTAATGAAAATCTTCTTAAATATACCTTTTCTTTAAACTACATTTGAAGTACTTTCATGCGTTCTGAAATATGTACATATTAAATTAATAGGCACAAAATACCTTTCACATAGACTTATCAAAATATTATTTTTATTTCATGCACAATATACGCCAAACCTAATAAAAACGCAGTAATAAAAATATCAACGCAATACTTTTAAAATACCTGCAAATTTTAAATACTGTTGTGTTATACCCTACGTATCTTATGACTTTATTACATCGGTAGTATGACTTAACCTACGCAAAGTATTGAAAAGCTTGTCTATCAGAAGTACACTTGAAGCAGATGTGGAGTACAACTGAAGTGCCTAAATACATTTGATTAGTTTGTCCATTGAGTTGGGCAGCATCGCACTGGTAAATCAGCCCAGTTTGCATGTTATGGATTTCTCATTTCTATCAAGAACACACCTGATGAGTTTCTTGTACACCAATCACAAACGGGGCTTGGAAACTACAACCACAACAATTGCTGATGCTGCAATGCTTCAGCCAGTGCTTTAAGCAGATATGTTTGGCCTGGTTCTGTTAGCACAATGTTAGTTTCCTGAAGGTGTATACTCACCATTGCAAGTGATGTGAGTAATGACTTTAATATAGTGACGTTAATGACCATATTAAATAGTGAACTAGTAAAGAAAAGCAAAAAAACACTTTAAAGTGGAGAAACTGCCTTGACTCGCTTCGTCCTGAGTGGTGCTATGCAGCGAAGCAATAACATTTATTTTAGGAACCGTTTTTGTGGATGTTATTTTAGGGCCTGCGCCGAATTAGTATTAGTTGTACGAATGTTTTTTAGTAAGCGATATCGTCCACAAACTTCAAAACACTGTTTTCCCTTTGACACACTCCCGAGAAGATCGAATACTTGGAACCTTAATAAGTGCCAAGGTGGTTAACGGCCAAATGATTACCTTGAATATTTAGGCTATTTAGACGGGACTGTGATTCAGGAGTTCAGTTGGTCATGGTGTTTGTGTTCGTTCTCAATGTAGTCGTGGGATGTACGTAGTACAGTCAAACCCGTTTATAACGAAAAGCAGGAAACGCTAAGATCAGTTCGATATAGCATGTAATTCGATATAGCAAAAAACATTTACAACAAACTTCCACGATGGGTTCGTTGTAACGCGAGATCTTCTCTTTCTCATATCTTCGCTTCCGCCCTGTAAAAACGCGCTGTAAATATTTTTTTTTTATTTTTTTTTGCATGCGTGCACAGTTTGTTTTGGCTTATCTCTTTTTCTCAATTGCTTCTTCTTCGCTTTTTCTCAATTGCTCCTCAATTTCTTATCTCTTCGCTCAATTATGTTCGCAACTTGAGCTTTGGGAAATTTCTTTCTTACTTTTTTGGGGAAGGGACAGGGCTAGAAGACGATTGTTTGCGCATTTTTGGAAGCCTTCCTGGGGAAAAAAGTCGATATAGCCAATTTGTTGTTCGTTTTAAAAATTACTTTTTACATGCTTTTTTATTTAAATTTTTTATCGAGTTCGACATCGACAATAATTTGCCGTACGTGAGTTCGTTCTAAACGGGTTTCACTGTAGTGCCTTCAAATACCACAGAGATACCAGTTACTTACAAAATACAAAATAAAAAAAAATTGTGCAGCCGGTTTTCAATAAATAAATGACATCTTGAAAGGCAAGGAATTATATTTGTACATTATCTAAAATTCTTTTCTGATTAATATTTATTACCTATTTTGAATACCTTACGCGTGTATTTCAAATTTTAAAAAACAAAATATTACAAAATAAATAAAAAATAATATGCATTTTCAATATTTTTCAACTAAGTTTCAAGAACAGCTTCTTTTCGCGAGGGGTGACGTGTGCACTGGCGTTCTAAAACCCTCTCGAGACTTCATTCGAGTCCAATAGACGAGCTCATATCGCGATAGAACGTCGTGACAAGAGTAGAACGTGCATCGGTAGCGGCGGAAGCAGTGGCTTTATGTTCACTGATGCTCACGGCGAGAACGACGAAATGCATACAAGCATATTAAATATAAGAAATACAGCACGCAGAAAGAAATACGTAATAACAGGCCCTTAGCTAAAACTATGACGCTTGAATATATACCATATTTTAATTTGAGTGTGTTTCAAGTACAGTTCATAATTATAAGTACACAAATATAAACCGAAAATATACACTTCTTTTGTTTTTACTTAAGAATAAAATATACTTCTTAAAATCTTTTTTTAAAATACTTTCATTTAAACTACATGTGAAGTACTCTTCATGCGTTCTGAGATATGTCAATACAAAATTAGTAGGCACGAAATACCTTTTACATAAATTTTTACAAAAATACTTTCATTTAAACTACATGTGAAGTACTCTTCATGCGTTCTGAGATATGTCAATACAAAATTAGTAGGCACCGAAATACCTTTTACATAAATTTCTTAAAATATTAATTTATTTCATGCGAAATATAGTCCAACCCTAATAAAAATTCAGCGATCAAAAATATGTGCATAATACTATTAAAATGCCTGGAAATCGTAAATACTGTTGTGTTATACTTTAAGTACCTTTGGACTGCAATACTTTGGTAGTTTGACTCAAACTAGCAAAGTATTAAAGAGCTCGCCAATCAGAAGTTCACTTCAAGCAGATGTGGAGTACAATGAAGTGCCTAAATACAACGTTTGATTACTTTGTCAACTGAGTTGTTGTGCAGCATCGCACTGATGAATCAGCCCAGTTTATGCTATTGATTTCCTTTTTTCTATCAAGAACACACCTGATGAGTTTCTTCCACACCAATCACAAAAGCGGTTCGGGAACTACAACCGCAGCACTTGCTGATGCTGCAAAGCTTCAGCAAGTGCTGTGTGCAGATGTGTTTGGCGTGGCTGTGTTAGCACAATGTTATTTCACTGAATGTGTATATTCACCATTGTACGTGATGTGAGTAGTGACTTTAATGCAGTGACGTTAATGACCATATTAAAAAGTCAACTAGTAAAGAAAACCAAAATAACTATAATTTTAAAGTGAAGAAACTGCCTTGACTCGCTTCGCCCATAGTGATGCTATGCAGAGAAGCAATTACATTTTATTCTGGGAGCCGTTTTTGACAATATTGTTTTAGCGACTGCGCCGAATTATTATTAGTTGTACCAATGTTTTTTTGTTTTTTTTTCAGTAAGAGGTATCATTCACGAACTTCAAACACATTTTCCATTTCATAGACTCCCGAGGAGAAGATCGAATATTTGGAGCCTTATCAAGTGCAGAGCTGGTCACCGGCCGAATGATTACCTTCAATACGTAGGCTATATAAGGCTCTAGAGCAGTCAACGGGTCTGTGATTCAGGTGTTAAGTGCGTCATGGTATTTGTGTTTGTGTTCGTTCCTAATTGGTAGTTGTGTGATGTATTTAGTAGTGCCTTGAAATACCACAGGGACAACATTTACTATGCAAAATCAAAAATAAAAAAGATTTGTGTAGCCGGCTTCTAATACACAAATGGCACCTTGAGGGGAAGGAAATATACTTTTGGTATATAAAAACTCTTTTGTGATTAATATTTATGATATATTTCGAATACCTTACGCGCGTATTTCGAACGTAGACAGAATAATGCAGATTGAATACAAAATGAATATCCTTATTCAATATAATTCTGCTTCGTTTCAAGTACGGCCTCTTTTGGCTAAGGGATATATACAATGGTGAGTATACACTTTCAGTGAACTAAGACTGTGCTAACACAACCACGCCAAAAATATCTGCTCACAGCATTTGCTGATGGTTTGCAGCATCTGCAACTGTTGTAATTGTAGTTCCCGAACCCCGTTTGTGATTGGTGTGCAAGAAACTCATCAGGTCTGTGTTTGATTGAAAAAAAAAAGAAAACATATGAACCTAAACACGGCTGATTTACCAGTGCGATGCTGCACAACTCAATTGAACAAACTTATCAAATATTGTATTTAGGCACTTCAACGTCCGCCGAGCACTGGAACGTTTTCGCGGGTGTTCGCAGGGCAAAAGATTCTTAAGGAAAAAGCAGGGTCCTGCATCATTAGCAAGCTAACGCTGCTCAAGAGTCCCGCGCTCACATTTTAGCTGAGCGAACTCGGTCAGGCCGATCGAGGCGCTGTCGGCTCTCGTGTCGTGATTGCGGCGCCGTCGCTCTGGCTACACTGATGACATGTTCCCTGTCATTTGGAAGAGGTCTCTTGAGACTCTATGCGCGTCAAATAGACGACTCTATAACGCTATAGTGTCGTGACAACAGTACTACTTATCTCGGCAGGAGCGTAAGCAGCGGTGTGGTGTCCGTCGACGCCCACATCGAGAACAAGGAAATCTACAGAAAGGCACATTTTAACAGCCGAAAAAAAGATATAATGAATTTTGTAAGGCACGCGCCACCGTACGTCCCATTACTTATTTATTCTGCTAATTCCACAAATCAGCAAGTGCTGTTGCTGATCTTTTTTTTTTAATTCTGAAATATAAAAGTTGTTGACGCTTCTTCGAACACCCAACCCCACCATGTGTAATTGTTGTGCGTAGAGATTTCGATTGAGGAGAGTGCTATAAACTGAACTTAAGAATGCAAAATATATTTCACAAAAAAAAGCTGGCACCGTAAATCGCGCAATTTGCTGATAACAACCAAATGTTTTATTTTATTTGTTTTTCGCAAGGGCCGTGTATGTGTAACAAAAAACTGTAAAATAACTTAAACCATTCACTGTAAGACCTTTAAGGTTCTCGAGCCCTTAGTTTTTGCGAATTTCGCGAATTGAAAAGTTCGCGAAATTTAGGGGCACAGCGAAAATTTCAGTCCGTAAAGGTTTTAATGCAGGCGCCTGGAATTCAGAAAATTTAGTAGCCGCGATTACGTCCTTTGTGACCGATTCCCGAAATATAAAGGCCGCGAAAATGAAGGGTTTTACAGTAATCAAAAATGCCACAACGATGCAAAGATTTGCAAGATGTTGCTAAAAACAAATATTTTGGGAGTAAGGAAAGATTGACAAGTGCAACCGTAATAATATTGTAGACGAAGAAGGAAGAGAGTGATTAATAAATTTATTAATCAAAGTTAGGTCAAAGTTAGGTGAAGGGAAAGAGAGAGAGCCGGCAAAAAATTAGGGCACAATCGTGATAACGTGGTAAATATTTTAACGGATGATGCCTGCTTGCTGACCTTGTTTCATGTTCTACAGACTGCGTGGCTGCTGTGGATTTCGGTGGTACGTGATGTTTCCGTTTTTTTCCTTTTACTCAGCTGTGATGTAGAAGAAAATCCTCGTCCGTTAATTGAAGCCCAGTTGAAGACGATTCTTGACGTCCAAAAGGCCCTAAACATTAAAACTGACTCAATCGAAGAGAGACTGGAGCATGCAGCATATTACACAAACTAATGATATGCTCTCATCCATTAAAACTAATGTTGAACCAATCACGGATTTTGTTCTCCAAGGTCGTTCAGCCCTTAAGCAACCAAGACTCTACATTGAGTGGCAGGATAACTGGCCTGGAAAATAATTACAGACAAAGTAACCTAATAGTGTACGGACGGGAAGAGGACCTGTCCGAACACACGATGTGTTAAAGAGAAAAGTGATGTGGATATTTTTGTCGGATAATTTGATGTGAAAGTTTCTTCCACAAAAAAAGAAGAAATCCATCGACTTGGGAGTTAAGAAAATAAAATTCGGCGAATTAAAGTTTGTCTTTCTTCTCACAATATGAAAGCAGAGGTCGTAAAGAGGGTTCTGTTTGTGTCATTATTTCATGGCTACACTCTAGAATTTAGCGAAAACAGCCATCTTTGGGCATGCGCAAAGACAAAAAAAAAACACGAGATATAAACAATAAGGTCACATTAACCGATAATACTTATATTCAACGGAACAACGTTCAATTCGGATGCTGAAAAAAAAGCTATTGCTGTGAAGTGCACTTGACGCCCAAGTGCTATTTGGATAAATTGACCGGTGGGATGTTATAATTTTTGTAGCTAATTGCTGGAGTGTGAAAAACAAAATGGAAGCTCTGAGTCGATTGATTAGCTCTGCACAATCTGACATAGTGCTGGGAACAGAGTCCTGTTAGCTAGCTCCATAACAGATCACGTAGTATTTCGTAGCTAATTTAACGTCTATTAAACTAAAGGTCATCAGAGGGGGAAGGCGTTTTCATACTCGTTCATAGATCTTTGTAAAGCTGCCAAATAGACGTCCCAGACCTTACTGCCGAATCAGTGTGCTGTAGTGTTGGGCTGCCTGAGAAAAACAAATTCATTTCGGGATTGTTCTACAGAACCCCTACCTCTAATACTGATATTATTGAGGTACTTCATTACCTGGTATCCAGTGTCTCGAATTATTGTGTCATGTTTGGAGGCGATTTTAATCTATAGGAAAGAAACAATCAGAACGACCGGCGAGCTTCACCGAGTGCCTCGACTCCCGGGTGTACTCCACTTCCAGGTGACGTCTATTTCGTGGCTCGCGATCAGCGGGAGTGCCATTTGAAGCACATACCGCTGTTTGTTTCAAGGATTGTCGAGCCCGGCTGAGTGGTTCCAAGATTATGACGTGTTCTGTTGTGGGACGTCTAGATTTGGAGTTCGCAGTCACTTCATCGTAAGTAAGCCGCCAAGTTTTCTTGGCTTGTCACGATCATTCGCGTGAAGCGTGATGAGAAATGATGCGGTGTGTTGTTGTTGCGGTTTTTGTATCGTTGTTGCAAGTGTTGTTACAAGTGAAGTTTTTCTGCTGTCATTTTGTCATTCTTCCATCTACCGTGTCGGCATGCCAAAAACTTTGTGTCCTCGTTACATCGTGTGTAAAAATATTTGCCGTGATTCGCGAGGTTCTGGGGAGTGCAGAATTCAAAACTAGGTACAAAAGTCGTATTAACTGAAACATTAAATTCCGAGAACACAAGGGTTTCCCATCGCTATCAATTTGTTATACACGAGTTTCTGGTTTCATTGTCTCACGTAATATGGTTCCTAAACCTCCCATTTTTATTTTTGAATAGCATACATTTATGCACGCTTATCAAGCATGTGTAGTGTACTCGATGCACGAATTTGTCGATCACTACAAATGTATTGGGGTCACAGCCAAAGGATGGCTTAGAGCTACACTTGGAGCGCTCCGGCAAGGACACCGCGGGTATACTCCATATCGGCTGATTTAACACAGAATTATTCAAAAGAAAGCACACATGCTAAATTCGGAACAAGTAAACTAGAAGTATGCTGTTTCTCTTAAGACCCGCTTTAGAAGGGGCAACTTTCCCAGCAATCGCGTTGTTACTGGCGGGTTATTCTCTAGCTTTCTCTAGAGCGACACTAATTTCTCGGATCGCGCCCGACTCGAAACAGACGAGCAAATCGGACAACTCGGAGACGTTTGAATCGGAAGCGGCCAATCATGGGCGCGATATTTTCACGTGGTACCTTTTGCAGTTGATGAAGACAACTAAAGACTTGGTTCTGGTTTGAAATTCATCGTTTTCGCGCGCTTCGGGAACTCGGAGGCCATGCTTCGGCACGCGCAATTTCATCTGTCACCACGGGATGGCGCCATCACCTCACTTGGACTAAAGAAAGCTGATCGAAGCAAATACCATGAAAGCCAACACAGCAATTCCCGTGGAGAGCGGGCGAAAACTGATCGCAGCGCCCCTGCCGAGCTCAGAGTTTCCGCTAGCAGACGAATTATTCACAACGCATTAGTTTTGCCTATGTCCGTGCGAGGTGACCAATGAAAATAAATTGTCACGGGTATTTGCTGCTTTGAATGTTAAAAAAATTGTTGCCACCTAATGCGCGAACGAAAGTTTCTTCGCGTGGGAACGCGAATGAAGTACCACGAATTATGTTTGTCGTCAGACGTTAAGGAGCACACAAATACAAAATATGTTACTGTTTTCCATCTTAATATGCGTTCCCTCCGAAACAAGGAGGACGATGTTTGCACACTTCTGGATGACTGTGATGTTGCTTTTGATGTTATAATGTTCTCAGAGACGTGGTACCAAGATGACCAGCCCGTGCTAAATTTGCCTGGTTACTAACATTATTGCCTAAATTGAACCTGTCGAAGCAGTGGCGGTGTCGCCATTTATGCAGAGCAACGCGGAACTTACCAAATACTGGACTGCTTAACTGAGATGAATGAAGACTACGGAATTTTAACGTTAACTAGTGGCAGTCGGCTTTTCTCTGTCGTGTATCATCTGCCGTCGACCAACGCTGCAGGGTTTCTATCATTCTCGGATAGTTATTTGGAATTTGCATCTAAAAATAATTTTTTTGTTGTTCTCGGTGGCGACTTTAATATTAATATGATGGAACCTTCCCAGGCTGGGACCCAATTTAGCAATCTTCTGAGCTCTCTCGGATATGCGAATGTAATTTTGTCACCTACTAGAACTACTCTTGAAAGTGAAAGCGTCCTGGATCTCTTCATTACAAATAAGGGCCAAAGACTTACTGCAGCAGGTACGATCAGTTGTAGCATCAGCGACCATATTCCGATTTTCCTCGCCTTTCGTTGTTGTGATTTGAAATCAAGAGCGAAATCAAACGGTTTTTTTTCTTTCCAACCATTAACAGAACACGGTTTGCTGCATTTTAGAGACAAAATATGTGCTCTCGACTGGACATCTTTGACATTACAATCCAGCGTTAAATGATATCTATGATACATATCATGACTTGTACAAGAAATGCTATGAATAATGTTTTCCGTATAGAGTAATATCTCGATCGAGAAATCACGAAAACCTTGGATCACACTTGATCACATCAAAATGATTAGAAAAAAGAGTATATTCTTCAAAAGGCTTATATCCTCGAGACACCCAGACAATTTAGCATCATTAAAAAAATATCGACATAAATTAAACTCTATACTAAAACAAGCGAAAGCACAGTATCATGCAACCTCTTCAGGTATAAATCGAAAAATTCTCCTGCTGTGATATGGAATATAAATGAGGTTAATGGGGTAAATGAGCGTGGCCCACATAACAATAAAATGGGGGAGCTACTTTTGAATGACCAAATAATATCCGGTGTCCCACTGGCAGAATGCTTTATTTCCTACTTGGTAAATCTTGTTTCAAGCACATATAATGAAGATGCTGTTAAATATATCACACAAAACCCAAGCTCGTCCCTTTCTCTCTATCCAACAAATGAATTTGAAGTCTACAAAATATTCATGCGACTCAAAAATAGTAACAGTCATGATATTAGTGATTTTCGAACGAAACCAGTAAGGCTTATCATCGACATAATTGCACCGTACCTCGCACATATATTTAACCTCAGCTTGGCTTGCGGTGAGTTCCCCGCAAATATGAAACTTGCCAAAGTTACCGTGATTCACAAAGGAGGTGATGGGAACCTAATGACCAACTATAGACCAATATCTATCCTGCCAATTTTTTCTAAGGGACCAGAAACGCTAGTCAAAACTTGCGTAGAAAGTTTTCTTCATCGACATGAAATAATAACTGACGCCTAATTTGGTCTTAGAAAGGGAAGGTTGGCAGAGTCAGCGCTTTTATTCCAGAAAGAATTAATTCTAAATAAAACTCAAAACAAGCTTTTAACACTAGGTATTTTTATTGATTTTAGTAAGGCGTTTGACTGACTCAGTCATCAAATACTCCTTGATAAATCAACGTGTTTTGGAATACGTGATTCAGCACTCTCACTCATGGATTCCTATTTCTCCAATCGCCAGCAGTGTGTAAGCATCGACGGGCGATCTTCTTCTCTCAAAACCGTAACCTGCGGCGTGCCTCAGAGTAGCATACTGGGCCCTCTGCTCTTTGACATTTTTTATAAACGACGTGGTAAAGGTCAGTACTCTTGCGGAGTTTGTAATATATGCCGACAGCACCAGCCTTTTTGTGTCGGGCGTAGACGTAGAAAGCTTAATTATTAAGGGGAACGATATTCTCGCGCAATTTGGCAGATGATCTGAGGTAAATTGCCTTCAAATTAATGGAGACAAAACCAAAGCACTCGTATTTCGGTCATTGAATAAGCACGTCTTCTTCACTAAATCCCTACCTTAAGTGGTACAGTAGTCGATATAGTTAAGCACCACAAAACGCTGGGCGTAATTTTCTCTGAGCATCTGTCGTGGGATCGCCATACTGATAATTTGGTCAGTCGGCTGTGGAGAGTCATTGGCGTTATTAGAAGATGCCGCTTAATATTTCCAGTTAACATTAAACTCATGATTTATCAGGCCTTTTTCCGGTCTCATATAAATTATTGTCACCTCGTGTGGGGCACAACAAAAACTTCGAAATTAAACAAAATACTGTTATTTCAATAAAACATACTACGCATCATTGTTGTACACTACCTATATCACACTAAACCTCTGTTAGAAAAATTCAAGATTATTGCCATTACAAATATGCCCCTGTATCGTATTTTGTATGCTTTCCTTCTCGGAACAAATGAATTCCTTGAATTTCTATGGCGCACCTCGGACTTGAATAAAAAGGAAATCTCGATCAGTATGCGCTGCTCTGAAATATGGTACGTATGTTCCTCATTTCCGGACGAATCATGGTTTACAATCCCTTCGCCATATGTTACCTTCTCTACTCAACAGGTACCATCTACGAAACATAGATGTATACTCTCTGACTAGAGCTGAATTGTATATGTGTTTTATCTAACGCGGATGTCTCTGTATGACATTTTCTTTTTCTAGCTTTCGCATAATATGCTTGCTGCCGTACGTTCCTGCGCTCTCACTTGTTTACTCTGTTTATTGTTACTTAAGTACATGCCTAGTTGGTAATAGAAACTCTATATGCTGTATAACGAGGCTTTTCAATGTATAAGACTTTTCAACCAGATTGCTATACTTGTTTTGCTTTAGGGCCCCAGACCTAGTCAATTTACCATATGGTAGTTTTTGTCTCGAGGCCTGCCAGAGTAAATTTCTGGAAATAAAGCTTTAATTTAATTTCATTTCATGTTAGAGATTTCAGGTTGTAATTTCAAGACTCATAAAAAAATAAAAAATCCGTTACAATTTATGTAAGCCAGAAAAAACACGTATGTACCTTCGCACTGTTTTTTTTTAAAGGGCAATGTACAAACATTTCGGAATATAGCTACGGTTCGACTTTACTGTTCTTATTAAGTCAATTCGTTTTGTGGCTGCAATTCTCACTTCTCGTGAATGTCTCGCTTATAACCGTTTTGTCGAATAGGAGAGCTAGCTAATCCCGTTAAGATCGTCTCCGGATGAAGATGTGAAAGGCAATTTGAAGCCACGTACGTTACTGCGATGTCAGTATGCTCTGGAAATCAATTGTGCACATAAAAATCTGACGCTATTGCGGAAATGAATATATGCGAAGTTAAAAAAAAACTGACTTCTAGCACGTGCAAAAGAAGTAAAAATAAGAGCGTCGTAGTGCAACTAAAGGTAATTTCGGCAACGTTATATACGGTGCACAAATTCTGAGTTGTATCGCCGGGACGGTTAACGTCTTTGTCGTCTTCGACGATAAAGGCCGGCACACGTTAGACCGCCTTGCAACTCCTTCCGTTTTTCAGTCTACTTACTTTTTTATCTTTGAGGCGACGCTACGCCGCCGTGTTCTTTCTTCCTCCTGAATTCTTTTTTCACTTGACGTTTGATTTATGACGTATTTTGCTTTGCCGAAGCATCGCGTATTTTGCTTTGCCTCGTTTGGCTTAGCTTTTACTCACTTTCTTTCGCCCGGCGCTTGTAAGAGCCGGTTCGTCTGCTATGCTGTGCCGAGACATTTTAAGGGCCGTCTGCAACTTTGTGTTGGTTGTTGTTTCCTTCCAGTGCTGTCTGCGGCAACCTCCTATTTTCGCCTTCGATTGAGTTTATAATCAGAAATCTTCATATTAGATTTTTGGTATTTAATAACTATATTAAAAAGTGCAAGCTCGTTATACATTTTATATTAATTTTATTTGTGTAAAACGGTAAAGTCTGCTATGGGTCATCGTTTGTTGATCTACCAGCCGCCTTCGAGCATACACCAGCGCATACTTTGAGATGGCAGGCATGCCATGTGCTGCTTACCATTGCAAAAACATGTTTTTGCATTGGGTGAAAAATCCTTCTTTCGCTTCCAGAAGACCGAACAAACGTGAGTAATTACATTACTGCAGCATTTAAATTAAACTGGAAGAGCTATCCAAGTCTGGCTTCAAACTCGCCACTGACGCCTCAACAGACAATTTTGACAACTCCACGTAGATCACGGAGAACTTCACGGACGACAGATTAGATGCACAACTAAACACCCAGTCCTATGTAGCCGGGTAGGCAGCCAGTCAGATCTGTCATCATGCTTGCCAAGTCCAACTGCATTCAGAAACACGGAATACCTCAAAAGACATTCTGCTGAAGAACAAGGCATATTTGCATGCGAAAATGACACCACCTTCCGACTTAGTTCGTCACCTAGCCGGTAACATTAGCCGTGCCTTCGACAAACATTTCAAGGCTACCTTGCACCGTGCAAGAGTTCAGTTGAAGGAGGGACTTGAGGTCGCTAATTGAAACTCGAAACAAAGGCACTGTGTGCAAATATTGCCTGGACATGTACGTCAACACGTATTTGCATGTTGAATGTACTTTTGAACTGCTCCGTCAATCGAGCAAACGGAAAAACCTGCCAATGTCACTGCGAAAAGAAATTCGAAAGCAAAAGTCTCATACACTGCTTGCACGCACCAGAGTTCAGCGTGTGACTCTTATTTACTGGGCAGTGTGAGCTGGACTACGTTATTCCTTTCCCCTGTTTTGTTTTTAGTTCCCAGCAACGTCGCGAAACCAAAACAACAGATGTGTAACAAGCAGCTGAAAAAAAAAATGAAGCTCTTTTTTTTCGATTGGTTTCGTTGTGTTGCTTATGCTTTGTTTGTTTTGAACTCAACACCCTACGGCGACCATGACCTGCGCAACGATCGTCGTCGTTGAAGGAGTTTCTTTGCTGGATGATTTGTATTTTTGTATCGTCTGCTAACGTCTTTGTTTTGTTAACCGTCTTTTGCGACTGTTTTCCATTTCTTTTTATTTTCGTCTAGGATGGAGATCCCATCTTTCATGCAAAGTTCGAAAAGTATTTGCATGGTAATTTTTCTCGTTACGTTTTGTGTTTGTTATGCTGCAGGTTCGATGTGCGCTTTCTCTGGTAATCTTAACATGTTGTTTGCGCATCTTTTAATGGTCACATATTCAGGTAAACAATTGTGACAAACTAGTTTATAATGAATCAACAGTAACCTGTTACGACGTAGTTCGAGTAGCTAAAACCCTTTTTTCTCTTCCCAGACGCGCTTCAATCGCGTGTCATCCCCTGAGTGGCGTTTGAGACCGCTAAAGAAACTGCTCTATCTCTGTTTATGCGAGCGTTGTTATTTTATTGTCGTTGCAGTTGCGATCAGTGGATTCCGCTTAGCAAGCGGACTGACCGCGATGAATTGTTTCTGTTGTCGGGGTGATGAAACGGGGCACGCAAAGCTCGAAGACGTTGTGGAGCCTATACTTTTCCATTGCGTCGTCTGCTTCCGTTAACTCCGAGTCCGCTAGAGACGCCACTGTCGCGTTCGCCGCGGCTCCCATGGGTTTTCGGAGTAGTTTCCAGTATTGTTGAGGCTACATGCTATTTGATGGGAGGTTGGAGAAGGTTGCGGGGTGCTCGCGGGAGATCGTGAGGGGATTGAGGATGAGAGGACTGGAAGGTGCGCTCCGAGGTGTATGTTTAGTCCGTTGCAATCCGTTGCTACTCCAGAAGGTAGGGCGAGGGAAAGGCAAGCCGGGGAGGAGGAAGCAGACGGAATGCCAAAGAAGAAGGGAGGTTTTCCCTCTCCTCTCTAGGGTTCCGTCTGCTTCCTCCTCCCCGGTTTGCCTTTCCCTCGCCCTACTTTCTTGAGTTGCAGCGGACTATAGAACCTGAAGTATGATGAATTTCACGGGGGATCCGTACTGGTTTCAAAAATCTGCGATAAAGGAGAAAAATCGCTCCTCGGCACCCGCTCCAAATCAACGACCGGTAGATAGAGTCGCATGTCTGGAGCGACCCGCCGGAGACGGTCTGTACCTCAAGATAGCGGCTGCGTGAACTTGCCTGAGCCCCAACTTGACGGGCTGAATAAAATCACCGACGATCAATCACTACTGTCGCTGTCGACCGGAAGAAACACCCGAAAGAGTTCGAGCGCGTTATCCCAGCCACAGAACCTATGCCACAAACCGAGAGAGAAATAGGCGAGTAAGGCGGATTCTTGGGCGAGTTGGTACTGAAACTTTGAGAACATGATAACGCTTCAAGACTGGGACGAGAGTAAGAACGACGCATAAATTCAGGATGTAAACCTGATTGTAATTTGTGCACTGTTATTTGAAAACATAGAGATTAGACAGTAAGGGAAATCATAGAGGCAGACTTGATAAAAAAAACTACGGGGATCGATATGTCAGCGTGGCGTCGATCGATTTGGGCTACAAAGAGACACAGTTCTTGCGAGCATTGGCGTGGCATGGGATTGGTTGAATTGCGCAATGTGCGGAGTATTTATACCCCTGCTTTTCTGACTATTAAACAGTTGAAGTTAGCGCATTGTGCTGTCTCGTTCTTATTCTCGTCCCTGTCTTGAAGCGCTATAATTTTCTCAAAAGATAGAGGCGCTTCGCAGTACCTGTCCATGGGCGCCGCCATAACCGACCTTCAGTTTTTGTTTCCTCTTATTCCCTTTACTTCAATTCAGCATTACCCCTGCAGGCCAGGTCATTGCCATTTTAGATTTTATTCGGTCCTTCTTCTTAGCATTGGCCCTTGTGGATGCTCGTCAAAGCCCTTTTCAGGGGCTTGGTATCCCGATAACACAAGTAAAGGTCGGCAATGGCGGCTGTAATCTGGCGCGTGCGTAAAGCGTCAATACACTCCTTCGCCGCCCCGCAACTGCGGGACACGTAGTCATTGCCAGCCGCAAAGCTCATAAGGCTGGAAAGGGAGTAATGAACACACAGGGGTAGGAATCCATCACTTGAACGGTCGTAGCAAAGTTATTGTTTTATTGCAAAAAAAAAAAGACATGGGCTGCATGCAGTGATCAAAGGTGAACAATCAGTAGCAGCAAAACGAGCACGCCTAAACTTGAGTCTGCTTCCTTCTTTGGACTTTCTGTCGTGTTCTTTCTCGTTCTTAGCCTCTGGATCACAGATGTCAGCGCTTACGATTTACCGAACTTCAATCCCGCCTCTGCACATAGTGAAAAATACACAGCGCAAAAAGGACAAAAAGGGAAGAGACACACCGGATCCCGCCTCTTCAATCCCGCCTCTGCACGCCCTGAACCATTCGAGGTAGCAAAGTACGAGACGCAATCCACGAACTACCCGTCGCCATCCGCGTGAACAACATATCGACCGGACCGGACCGGACGTGCTCGGCCCGAGACGCGCATGCGCGCTGGCGCGCTGCTGTCGACTTCAGGGCAGATACCGCGAAGTTGTCGGATCGGAGACGGCGCGTCGGAAGCGCTCTGAGGAGCTTCTGCTGCCGCAAACCTGCGACCGGAAGTTGACCAACTTGGGCCGGATCTGACAGCGGATGATACGCGCTCCCCAAAAAGAGCGCTCTTGGAGTGATCGAAACCTGCGAGCCGAAATCACCATTAGATGCGTTCGCATATGTTATTACCTTCGTGAACGCAACTGTATTTGGTGTCCGTGTCTGTGCGCACGATCACCGCCCACTAAAAACAAGCATTTCGCGGAGCTGCGGCTGCGAACAATGTTCGCAAGAAGGGAGGCAGTAATTAGAAGGTTTTAGAGTAACGTAAGCGATTCTAGCGCATGCTAACACTGAATTTAGCGCTTGTCTTAGCGCTCACAAGGCAATGATAGTTTTCAAATAGAGTTTCTCCGCCGCAACGTGCAAGCATCGAGCGCTCCCAGCTCAATCAAGATAGGGTAAACATTTTTATTTCACGCACGAACTGCTGTAATTTGAGCAAAGAAAAAATTACCGACGTTTATGCTTCTCCGTAACGCCAAATTAGAGCGCATGTGTTGAGGTATGTAGATTTTGTGATAAACCGTGGGAGAGTTTAAGATATATATCTTTGTTTTTTTTCCTGAGGGTAGGCCAGGGAGGACAAGGAGGGTACGGTGGGAGCCCCATAATGCAACGCGCGCGGTGTTTGTTTCAACCTCAAACGTTTTTGGCTAGTTGCTCCGGATCTTGTGAAGCCGTGGCCTGTGATGTCACATGATGTCACAGTTTCCCCGATAAATTTAGCTGAAAAATTGACGCCACATGAACTCAACACCAATCAAGTTTCCCCGCTAAGTTTAGCGGGAAAATGGCATCACATGACTTCGTGTCACGTCACCTCTGAGCAAATTCAGTTTTCCCGCTAGGTTTAGCGAGAGCATTGACGTCACGTAACTTCAAACTTATTTAAGTTTGCCCACTAAATTTAGCGGGGAAAATATGTCATATGACTTCATGTCACTTGACTTATACACAAAGTCGGTTACCCCGCGAAATTTAGCGGGAAAACTGACACACATGATCTCAACACCCTGGGCTGAAAGTATGGGGGGTCTGAGGAGGTCTCGACACCCCACTGATTTTAACGGGTGGTCTGAGACCCTCTTCTACATCCCCAGCATTAGGGAAATCAAAATCATATCTTGCAATAAAATAGCTTGTTTTCAAGGTTGTGACATTTGGGGATTAGTAATTTGAAGGTTGCAAGTACAGCATGGGCAGAGCCAGCAGTGGGGCTTATTTATGTGCATCTAGTCCACCTGTCAATCCCCCCCCCCCCCAAGTTCTTGTAGGAACCCTTCAACCTACAGGACACTTTAAGCACTGTCCACACCAATTTAATTCCACGCTACATTTAGTAGGGAAACTGAACTGGTGTTGACGTCATGTGACGTCAATTTTGCCACTAAATTTAGCGGGAAAACTGAGTGCGCGGTGTTGCATTATGGGGCATCACAGGCGTACACACCAATTCAGTTATTTTGCTAAATTCAGCGAGGTATTGAATTGGAGTATAGGTCTGTGACGTCCTATAATTCACCACGCGCTGTTACGCCGACGACGACGCCGACGCCGCTATATGCAGAAGCGGGCGCCTAAGAGATGCCTTCTTAAACAGGTTTGTTGGTTCAGAGTAACGTTTTAAATCGTTTTAATATTAAAAATGGATCGTGAGCTGTCGACCGGTCGTGGCCGCTTGCATCGCTTCGGCAGGAAAGGTCTCGTGTACTTACCTTCACAGTACATGACCACCTCAGTCGCTTGAACTGAGAACTCGGGACTCGTCTTTTCGTCCTCCCTAGGGAAACTTTTAAGGGCAGTCCATATGTAGAAGCCAAAATCCGCGGCGACAACTTGATATGGGGCACGTTACACTTTCCACATTCAGGGGCGGCATGCAGACGCCATCGCTTATTAGGATAACTTTATGAACCCTCACGGAAAAACAAATTCAATTCACCGCAACGTCAGCCATTACAACACAGTGTGCGGGGCAAAAAGAATGCAAACTCGAAATAAACTCCAAAGAAAATTGTTGATTTTGGGAACATAAAGGTTTATAAAATATCAGATAAAGAACATTTTTGCTGGGGAATAAAGGGCTTTGTTGTCTTGTGGTATTACGTCTCACGTGCGTAATTCGACCGGCGTACTGGCGTGGCAGTCTCCGAACTGGCAGTCCCCGAACTCGTCAGTCCGAACTGCTTTTGGTCGCCATTTTGCTTTCTCGAGGCAGGATGGCGGGATCCGGTTTGGTATCGCAGGGCCGCATTACGGCCAGAGGTGCTTGATCTGTTCTGTATTAACAAGCTGAGGGGTACCAGATGAGCATTAATAGACACAGCTGAACACTAATAAGCAGCTGGCACCACCCAAGAATATACACCAACTCAGCTCCAATCGCATGCTAAGGGGTCCTATAAAAGGATGCCCGACTTCTAGAGATCACTACATGTATTCATCATGTGTCTGATTGAGAAAGCGTTTTCATTTTGGAAACGTTCTGCAACTGGTGAATCCCGCACTATGGTCTATTCTTTTTGGTATTAGGAGTGCTTGTTCTGTTATGCGCCACAGATAACGTGGTATGGTTCGATCACATACGGTTGCCTCATAGAAGCGAGGAACACACCATCTCTACTGATGGCTTTTCTTTTTTTTTTGCAGACCCCGACATTGGACTTTTGGCCATAAAATTGCCCTGGTCTGGTGGCGATAAATCTCATCTGTTATGTGAAGTGCTGTAGCCCTTAAGGAACCTACTCTTTTTATTTTAACGGGATGCTTCTTGTTCGTCTGTCTGTCCGTCCGTCCCCTACATTTTGCTGAGAAATGGACGTCCCGTGACCTATGCACCAATTCAGTTTCCCCATTAAACATACCTATAAATTAAACGTTATGGGACCTAAACACCACTCCAGCTTCTCCGGTAAATTTAGTGAAAAAATATACGCCATGGGACAAACCAATTCTTTCCCTCAATCACTCTCCTCCCTTCCTTCCAGCTCCCTTTGTTTCTACATCCCCCAGCCTCTGAGGGTCTCCTTTTTATATTATAATAATAATAAATGTGAATAATAATATTTTATCTAGCTGTCATTATCGAAAATGTGTTTTCTAAGGATACTGCCAATAATTCAATAACAGAGTGGGACGATAACCGTCAACTTTACAATGGTCTCCATTTTTTATATAAGGGCCTGACGATTGCCGTTTTAAGATCTTTAGGAATATTACCGGATGTTAAAATACCATCTAATATATTCAGGATTAGACTCTTCAGTGACTTATAATTTCTACGCAAATCAGCCAACGCATATTATCAATACCGGAGATAAGCGAGGCTTGAAACTACACAGCATATTATGTAGTCCTTCCTCAGTTATTTCAGGAAGAAAGGCAGATGAAGCGTTTTCGAAGTTGTCGCTGAGTGACAATGGTGACTGTCTCGCGAGACACTATGACGTATATCCGAAATTAACATTAAATGAATTAGCCGTGGAATGTTTGCTACCAGGAAAATACTTTGCAATCGTTTCATCGACAGAATGTTTCGCCTTGTGTTCACCGCGCAGTTCAATAACGACAGACCAGGTAACGAGGGAATCGGAACGCGTGCCAACCACTCACTCGTTCACTTTCGAATTTGATTTGAAAATCCACGTTATCGGGGAACGGCGGGAAGGCATCCACAAGAGTTTTTGTACTTAATTGCGGCGATTATTTCATTGCTCAACCGCAAGAGTTCCGCGTGACGCTTTTTTAAGGTAACAACCCTTTTACTGAGCCCTGTAATATTTTGCCATACGTGTATGAATTTAGAGTAAAGCTCCCTTTACTGGAAGATCGCATTAAGATGTCCCACTCATAACCAGATATTAATAATAATAATAATAATAATCAATCAATCAATGTTTTTATTGAAGTGCCAAGGAACAACCTTGCGGTCTTGGTACGGCCCGATCGAAAGGACCATCAGGCTTTTCTGATGGACCATCAGAGTTTCTTGATGGTCAATCAGACTTTTCTAATGGTCCCTCAGGTTCTCCTGATGGACCATCAAGAAAGGCTGATGGACCATCAAGCAAGTCTGATGGTCCGTCAGATGCGTTTAGATGGTCCGTTAGAAGTTGCTGACGGCGCCTAATGGTCTGTTGGACATTCTTGATGGGCCATCAGAGGTTGTCTGATGGTCCGTCAGAAGTTTTATGTTTCACTTCGGGTCCATCAAAAGCGTCTTATTGCACGACCGTCGGGACTTTCTTTGCACACAATGTTTATCAAAAGTGCTTGATTAATTGTTGCTCACGGTATTCTGACGGCGCCGTCTGAGGCGTTTAATATATATTAACATTTGCTATATGGGTCGCGACATATTTGCCAGCATGTGAAGAGTCGCGGGCTCGCAAGTTGCTGACACAACTAATATGTCACGCGATTTCTCTTTACACACTGAGCCCCCGATTCACCGGCAATTGTGCGTTCGTCTGCAATCAATCATACGCACCGTGGAAACCCGTACTTACGGGCCATCGTTTCGCATATGCTTCATCACGCCTTTTATTACCAACGAAAAGTCGACAGACTTTTCGTCGACACTTATGTTTATCGACACCGCACCCCGCGCCCGCGACCGTTGTAAGGCGCATCGGACGGTCGCGGCGGCAATTAAGTTCGGCTTCCAAACAGACCTTGTGGCCATTGCTTTGCTTTACTTCGCTCGAAGGTTAAATAGTCGGGGAATGCGCCACCGCCTCGCGGAATAATCAGCTCAAAGTCGAGGAGGTTCCGCAATTTTGCACGCTACAAAATAGGCGATTTGAGGCTATGTCGCGAAAAAAAAGCTGTCGTTGAATCTCGCGTATGATATATGATGGGCCGCAGCCGCGTGGTCAATGGGTTGATGTGACTTTTTTATTAAGTTGAAAGCCTTATGTGTCTCATCGTTCAGTCGACCTTCAAAGTGCTTGAGCGAAAACACGTCGAGTCACGAAAGGTACTAAAACCGGCGACACGAAAGGTAGAAAAATAATTATTTAAATAGCGCAAAGGACAGACACGGACATGAAGTAGACGGGACAGCGCTATACTCTCAACTGGGGATTTAATAGAAAAATAAAGAAGAGAAAGAAGCGAAAGAAATTCTACTGAAGACAAAAAGGACGAAAGTAAATGAAAAAAAAATTAAGAAGTATGAGAATTGTAGTTGTAAATTAATAAAAAAAAGAAATAGATAAAAATAAAAATAAAAAAAATATTAATAAAGACAATAAAATAATTTTAACATTATTGCAACATGACTTTGAAGGATGAAGTTTTAGATAATCATGCCCCTAACTGAAAACCTTTTGACACTTCATGTGGGGTGGTGTAGGTATAATCGTTCTTTGTCTGATAAGGACACAGAACCGTACCGTGGCAAAAGATCAAGAGAACTTTACGAGGCGCAGGCAATCAAGGCATGTGGTGACGTCTGTGTCAGTGAACCTTCTGTGTCCTTATCAGACAAGACCTACTGTACCTACACCACCCCACACGAGGTGTCAAAAGCGTTGGGCTGCGAACCTTTCGTTCCGCAGCCCAACGCTATACTACAGCGGGCGGGAGGGTGTCGAGCGCCCGTGAGTCGCGAATTTGTCGTTAATGCATCGGCTGCCGCCGACGTCGGCTGCTGCCCGGCACTGCACCGGCGCCAGAAAATTTCTTTATACGCAGTGTTGATACTTGACCAGATTTCTGTCAAAAATATTCTCATTCAGAAGTTCATACGCAGTGTTCGACACTCGGCGATCGGATAAATTTCAGCCTGTTGCGCCTGCGCCCGCCGAACGAAGAAGCAACGCTCGGTCACGGTCTTCCTGAAGATTCCCATTCATTCTCGCACTAGTTCGCGCTTTCCTTTGCTTTGTTGTTCTCGAAAGTTGCAGTTCATCCCTCGCCCCGAGCGCGCGATCTCGGACCTTCTTTGCCGAACTTTCGAGAATGGCGACGCGCTGTCAGATAAGCAGCTGCCCGCGACGAAAGGCCTTGTCGGAGCAGTCCACGCTCCTGCTCCGTTGTCGCCGCCGAATCGCCGCCTGCTTCTCTGCTGCCTCGACGCTCTTTCGTTCGTTTTATTATTTTTGGTTGTGCAGAAGTTCGCCTATTAAACCGTTATTTTTAAGGTTCACTGCTCGTCTTCGTGTCACCTCCGTTTGTGACATTTCTGGTGGAGGTGCAGGGTAGAGAGCCCTACGACATTGACCACCGCTCCACCCATCGTTTACCTGCCCGTCGCCCCTCGGACTCGACGCGCTTTCCACGGGGAGATCCACGAGGACGTCGAGGCTGGACCATCACCTGCGAGCGTGGCACCATAACGGATGGACCGCCGAGGCGGTACCTGCCAGAGCCTCTACTTTTCGTTGGAGGGTACTGCGAGCTAGTTCGAGAACCACGAGGCTGCGCTCACGTCGTGGGACGCCTGCGTCACCGAGCTGAAGCGGGCGTTTATGAATCAGCATCGTAAACAGCGGGCCGAAAGACCTTCTCCAGGCGAGGACGAAGGCTAACGAAGCTGGTCTGGCGTTTGTTGAAGACATCCTCCACCCACAAGCAGCCGCGCCGACCCGCAAGCCACCGACGAGAAGAAGTTACGCTTCCTTATGAGAGCGTGAAAAGCGAAATCTTGGCGCACTTATTCCAGACCCCAGACCGTCGAAGAATTTGTTGCCGAAGCAACAAACATCGGCAGGCGCTAATAACCAGGCGCGCCACTACCATCCGTCGCGGCATTTCGGCTCTGGCATCGGCGAGCTCAGAAGTTCCAGCACCAGCACCGACAGGCTTCGCGAGGTGATCCGTCAAGTCGTTCGCAGGGAACTCAAGAAACTGCTGCCTGCTGCCGACCCCCGGCGTCGCTGTCCATCGCCGAAGTTGCGAGGAAAGGCGGCTGGGAAGTTGCCATCGGGAGCCACGGGCTCCTGCTCAGCCCTGCTCCATCGAGCAACCGACGGCGAGCTACGCCGCCATAGCCAGACGACAGCTCGCAAGCTCCCCGCCAAGCTGCAGCGCCTACCGCCGTGAACCTCCAGCGCCGCAGTACTCCCAACGACGCGAAGAACGGCAGCACGTCCGACCAGAGCCACCTTCGCTGAGAAAAACCGACGTGTGGCGAGACGGCCGACCGACGCTCCGCATGCTGACACCATTGCGGGGAGAAGCCGACCATGTCTACCGCCGTTGCCCGTACCGGCAGCTGGGGCTACGCGGCCTTCCACCCCGACGACCCGCAAAACCACGCTACGGCGAACGGCCCCAGGATGCCGGCGAGTGCCTCCGCCGGTCGCGCCGGGCCCAGGGTCAATCCTCGTCGCAGTTTCCGATCGCCGTCACCGCCACCTGCCCTCGCCATCGCCCCGTCGTGGAGGTCCCGCCGAGAAAGCCTGCTCCCCCTGCCTCGCCGGGAAAACTCGAGAGGCGGCAATACCGGGAAGGTGGTATTGCCGACGAACGAACGACGACGCACCGATGACGCCCAGCTGGTCACCCAACGAGCAGAAGAAGTACGCCAGCTGGGCCCGTCTTCGAATAAAGGACCAGCAACATGTCGACGCTGGTCGGTACAGCCTTCGTCGCCGCGACGTGGAGTTCCAGCCCGGAGACAGTGTGTGGGTATGGACCGTCGCCGCCGCGGACTCAGCGAAAAACTGGTTAAACACGCACTTCCGGACCCTACAAGGTCATCCGCCGCCTTGGGGACTTGAACTACGAGGTGCTCCCCGACGGAACCCGACCATCAGACGCCGCCAGCCACGACCCGAAGTCGTTCACGTAGTTCAACTCAAGCCGTTCTACGCACGATAGGATTGCGACACTGCATGTTTATTTCGTTGCACCGTAAATTTTTTAGCCATTTCTGTTTTCCTTTCACGTTGCATCGGGACGATGCACTTTTAAAAGGGGGATAATGCCGCTCCGCAGAGCCGAGAGCAACGCTCAGTCGCCGGTCTTCTAGAAGATTCCATTCATTCTCGCACTAGTTGTAACTCTCCCCTTTGCTTTGTTGTTCTCGAAAGTGCCGGTTCACCCTCGCCCCGAGCGCGCGACCCTCGGAACCTTGCTTTGCCGAACTTTCGAGATAGTGACGCTACGCGTAGATAAGCAGCTGCCCGCGACCTTGTCGAGGCAGTCCCGCTCATGCTCATGTTGTCGCCGCCGAATCGCCGCCTGCTTTTCTGCTGCCTGGACGCTCTTCCGTTCTTTACTTATTTTTGGTTGGCACAAGTTCGCCTATTAAACCGTTATTTTTGAGTTCACTGCTCGTCTTCGTGTCACCTCCGTTTGTGACAATATACTTTACACTTTGAAAAAACATTCGCCGCTTATATCCATTCGAGCAACTGACTGCGTCTTCAAAAGCTTCGAAGCCAAATCCAAATCCAGGTGTTTCGTGCGGCTTTGTTCCCTTGGCAGCATCGCCCTTCCTCGTGGAGTGTTTTCGAGGTTTTAGATATTTAGGTAGGTTTCACTCGATTTTGCGAGAACGGAAAAATAAGCGGCGTCCATAGGGCCTTATTTAAGAACTGCAATCCTTCGAATGTGGCCGACTTCGAGCGTAGGACGGTGTACAAGGTGTTTTGGGACGGCGACGCGAACACTCGAGGAGGCTATTACGACGCCGAGATCCTCAAACTGACGGGTGAGTGTGTATTTTTACCATCCCAAAGTGCGACGTAGCCACAAGCAATCGCCGTTTTCTTTAATTTTTATTGCGACTGTGGTTAAAAGTGAGTATTGTGGACTGTGCTTATTTGGGGCACCAAGCTAGGCAGATGAATGCATGGACTGTCTAAAGCCGGGAACACATTTGCGAAAAAACGAACTGAAAATCGGAGAAATCAGAGGCTGCGAAAATCGTGGCTTGCGATTTTCGGAAGACGAGCCACATGAGGTGGAATGCGCGGCGCGGAAATCGCAATGCACTGCGGTTTTCGTGCTCCGACTTCAGGAGACTGTTCGGTAGTCTGGCGAACTGGCGTCCGATATTTCGCGCCTCTTAAAAACTTCAGCTATTAAAACCTCGTTGAATGCCACGCGAGCCTTTGTACCACCACCCTTTGATAGAGACAGAAGGGGTTTTCTACGAAGGTTGAGATGAGAACGCACGGATGGCATACGATGTTGCCTGCGCTGCTTCCGAAGCTGCGTGAGCCGCCATGTTGCGAGCCGATCGTATCTTTTCGTTCCGTCCTGTTCCGGGCTCTCGCTCACCGAGCTCCTCCGCCCCGAATTCGGAGGCGCCGTGCGAAAATATCTGGCGCTGCAGATCTTTCGAACCGCTCCCGATTTTCGGAAAAGGGGAGGAGCAAGGAGGAGCCTAGCTGCCGTGCGATTTTCGTGTGCGGTTTTCGCACAAAATTCGGCGTTTTTTCGCAAATGTGTTTCCGGCTTTAAACTTCAGTTGAAAACGTGTGGACTTAACTGCCTTGCACGTGACATCATATGGCACCCTACCAGCCGCCATTGCTCCAGTGCCTTAAGTCCGCGCTCCTTTACTCGTACCCCAACGTTCCGAGTGTCACACTCCGAGCGCAGCAACTAAACGAAGCATAGCGTACAGTAGCGCAACACACCGAAACTGTCGACGAGCTGTATGAGCCACTTCCGACCGCATGTTTATGACGAACCCAGTAGCTCGCGGATGCCGAAATTATTTTGAAGATAAATTAATTAAGGGCTCTGTAAAACGGCAAAACAAAAGCAAAAAAAAATATAAAATGCGCGGCGACGTTAGGAAATTTTTACGAATGTTTCAATATTTCTGAAAGGTTTGAAGACTCGCTTCGACCACATATTCTGAATGTTACTTTGACCGATCTATTTATTGACCATGCATGCTGTTCAGATTTAAATGAAAGACAACATTCTTGAACTCGCTTGTCAAATCAAGGAACTCTCAAACTTGTCAGATATCTTGGGTTTCCGTCTTGCAGCGCGAGACGGAACCTGTCGATGTGCTACTCCAATACTGGCACACCACCGTTCAATAAATAGCACATTAATTAGTTTTCAGGCGAGATGCATGAACACACCTTTTCCGCAACGTTTTCGCTTTCCAATCGAAGTATCTTTATTCGCAGGGCTGTGCATTCTACAAAGGGCAGCGATCCGACTGTCTTCTCATCCCGACAACTTTTCTGTCGCTCTACTATCATAACGATACTGTTCGATAGATTAATTCGTTTTCAGGCGAGATTCAGGAACAAACCTTTTCCGTAATGCTAATTGCTGTCTTGGCTTTCAAATCAAGTCATTTTTACTCGCTGGATTAAGCATTCTTCAACTGAAAAGAGGCAGCGGTCCACTGCACTCCTCGTCTCGACAACGTTTCTGTCAGCACGAAGAAGTCACTTGCACTTCGAGAAATACTCGGTGCAAGAAGAGCGCGCTCGAGTGTCAGTCCTCTGGTGGCGCTTCTGTCCATTTAATGAACGGAGCGCCAAACTCTTGCTGCACCGCAGCACGAACTTAACGCGCACAATCGTGGCTGATTCGACGTCAATCCATGCAAGTCATTTAATACATGGCTTGCATTGATGTTGCATCAGCTGCCATTGCTTCCTAACCAATTTATTTATTCATGATCACAAATGTACCTACTAGAAACCCAAGAGGAAATGGCAACTGAACTGGCCAGGCGGGAACGGGCAGCTGAGGCATCTGCAAGTTCACACAAAGCTGCACCTCCCAAAAAGGTCAGCCCTTGTGCCCTCTAACGCAAAGCAGTTTTTGTGGAAATTCTGTCACCAGAATATCATTACCTGTCTAAGTAATGTGGTGCAGCCTATTTTGCTGGGAGTGTCCGAAAGCTAAATCTTAGCGCTAATTAAATTTTTAGATGCGGTCTATGTCAGGACAAAAGCTGAAAGTGACGATGTTCGGGGCTCTCAAAAGCAGCGCTAGCAGGGACCGAAACGGGCACACAACAGACCGGTCCAACTGATGCAGAAAGAGAGCCGATCATGCACAAAATGTGAGTGTGGAAAGCAGCTTGGGAATCCCATCACTCAGCGTAATGTCATGCTGAGTCCGTAACATTTATACTTCCTTGGGATTGCTCTGTTTCACCACTCGTGCAAATCTTTGCAGTTTACCAAGCCTTCTCTATTTCACAAAGGCCACTAAAGCAGTCGGGAGTTACAAGGAAGACAAAGAATCAACTAAATAACAAAACAAAAATAGCACGAGGACCCAATTTGACGCCTGCAACAATGTGTTGTCATGATTTGTTGATGAGGAATGCCGTGCTTTCTGCCTACACCCCAATGTGCATGAGTAATGCTGCTAGGGGGCACACTGGCAGAGCTGCTAGAAACACCTTTCTCTGACCCACCCTGCTCTATCAATTGCAGGACTACCTGCGGCTCGGCTTCCAGTTGATGCGGGAGGTGCTGTAGGGTCCTACTGCCTAACACGTAAGTCATTTATGGCCTGACCTTTGGGTACTCGTATGTTTACCATACTAACAGAACCCATGCTTTAGCATTGAAAAGGTAACTTTTTAATGCACCTGCAATATATGAAAGAAGTTCACTGTGCGGTGATAGAGCCAAAATGTCATATGCAACACATCGCTTATATCTTGCATAGAGGATATTCATTCATAAAGGGTGGAAAAATAATGTTGAGAGAGAAGGCATAAACGGCAAAGAGCTCTCTACTCTACTGTTGTGGCTGCGCTCTGTTGCTGAGCAGGATAACCGAGGAATGTCCTTCCTACGTCATGACTACGTAACAAGTTCCCCAACGTTGCTAGATTACCTCCCAAATAGGCTCCACATGCATCCACCAGGTGCACATTGAAAGATTGTTTAATTAGCTTTAACATTAGTTTGCTTGTGCCTTTCAATGAAAGGCTGGTATTTTGAGGTTATGTTGCAGCTAGGGGTGTGCGAATACTCGAATATACGAATTCGAATCGAATAGAAATTTCGAATAATTCGATTCGCGAATCAATTCCTAGTATTCGGTCACTCGAATATTCGATATATTCGGCCAAAGACGCGCGGTCGGCGCAGGGCTGACAAAAAAGCCGTTTCTTTCTCCAATGTATGCGCCGTGATGTTAGACAGACCATCGAGAAACACCTCTTGGTCCTATCATTCCACAAAATCAGCGCACAGGTTAGCAAAAAGAAATGTATGAACGCCACGAACTTTATAGCACGCAGATTTCCTCACGTCGTGACATCGATCTACCCCTGAGTCACAACCGAAACATCCCGTTTGCGCCATCGCGCCGTGCCTAATTCTTCTCACGAGTAAAGCCCCTCGTTTCCAATTGAAGCGCCGATATAAAACACGCTTGCCGCACTCACAGAAATCGGCGACTGCACGATCGCAGAAAAAAACCACGTTAACCACGCCGATGAAACCAGTCGAGTTATCGCCGTCGTTCTTTTGGAACCGGAAGTCGCAAATTCTGATTCAGAACGAACTGGAACGGAAAATATAGTGTGCCTAGATTTGAGAGGGTTTCCAACCATTCGATAGCCGCGTTTGAATACGAACTGCGAGAAGGTGGCGAAAAGACGAAAGCGTCGATCGGGAGGCGTCATCGCTCGCTCTTCAGTTTGCTCGCCTTCTTTCCACGCGACAACACAACACATGCGCACTTACGTCTAATCTGCGCTGGAGCCGTCTCCGTGGTTTCAGTTTCGCTTGCTCCCTCTTTTAAATCAAGGCTCTCTAAAACAGGATAGATAGACAGAAAAATGGATGCATAGCGGCAGTTGACAGTGACTTGCGCCACCTATACTCTGTTTCACCTTATCATGTACCGCAGGAAAGGCTACAAGCGCGAGCTCTTTGCTCTAGGGCACATCTCGGCGGCATGAGCTCTCGCGCATTAAAAGCAGCAGCCGACGCTATAAGCTCGCGCTTCTAGCTTCGCTGCGGTACAACATAAGGTGAAACGGGAATAACCACGTTTTTTTTCTTACTTCAGATAATATTGCTTAAGCTTGTTAACTCAGATTTAACACCTATCTGTTTATTTATGTGAAATAAAATCCCGGGTGCCCTCTTTCTTCCTTAGAATGGAGACCAAATATCGCATAATGCCCCTTTTTGAGATATACAAATATAAAAAAGTTGTGGTGTTAGGTTGTGCTTTTAACCAGAAAAAAATTCACGCCCGGCTGTAACTTTGATTTTTCTGACGTTTAGGGTATATAGATTATGTTTGCGCCATAAAATTGGATCTTTTGTGCCCAAAGTCCAACAGACTGCTTTTCTTTGCTTTTCTTTTTCACCAGAAGTTTTTTACATTTTATCTTCTGTTTTGTACAAGATGCATATTCTGCACCTGGGCGCATACTCTGCAGATATAATCATCTCATTGGCAGCACGCTTCACAAAAATCCTACAAATGAAATCACTATTTGATATTCGTTTCGATATTCGGCTTTTTGTTCTTGATTCGATTCGGTATTCGATTCGAAAGACTACTATTCTTGAGTATTCACACTGCAACATGTGTTAACTCCGTAGACGTTTTGGGTAAAATAACTGGCTTTATTGTTAATATAACGGCATGATGCACGTCCGACCTTCGCCGCTGCCCGAGCGAGAGTGTCCTTTTCTCCCGCTGGGTTTGTGCTGCGAGCGCGCTTCCGCCGATCCCGGCACAAGTACCGCCATCTCATGTCCAAGTGGCGAACCGCGGGTTACACATGCAACACATTAAAGCTAAAAAATGAGTGCTGGAATTTGGTTTCCGTACCCCTTCAATGTGAAATTGTTTTTCAGTTGCTGACGAGGACACCCTTGCGAAGAATGAGATTGTGGATCCTACCATCGGCCTCCAGAATAAGGATGGAATGGTAAAATAAAAATATTTTCACTTTCATGCAGTGTATGATATACATTAAAAGAGTTTAGGATAGTGCAGGGGTGGCCAGAGTGACATGGAGTTAGAGCCGCAGACAAAACTACAAAAGTTTAGAGTCGCTGGAAAAAAGAAAGGGGAGGGGGCTACTTTTAACAAGAAACGATATGGAGGGAACAGTTCTTTCAAAAGAGGACAAGTATAATGGGCGACTACAACAAATAACACTAGGCATCAGAAGGTCTTTTCCACCGCTAAGCAAAAATTATTACATGATTCACTAGCCAGTCACTGCCCCTGACAACCGTTATGCGTATACGGTTGAAAGTCTTTCTAGAACAATAAAGGAAACAGGGTCACTGGACGCATCTATGTGGCATAAAGCATTCCGGCTGAATGTATGTAGTGTGTTGCAAGGCTGCCAAGACTGTGAGCTCTTTTTAAATCCTAGAACTCTTTTCGTCTAGGGGACACGCGTCATGGGGACACGTTTTCCAGGGAGCCGCGAGCCGCACTTGGACCCGCAAAGAGCCGCGTGCGGCTCGCGAGCCTCAGTTTGGCCACTCCTGGGATAGTGTAAGCACAGTAGATTGAATCGATTGCAACCAGAAGTCATTAAAATATTATTGTAGCCAGGCTCTTAATTGTGGTTATAGCCAGGGCCTGGAAAACATTCTATTGTCACGCTCACCTGATGCAACTAAGGGATTACATACCTGTTTCATGCAAATGCCATGAAGCTTTGTAGGCCCATCAGCTGTGCAGATGCCCATGAAGATAGGAATTCATAGGTAGTGCTGTTTTAAATTTAAAGGCCTAAATTTCATGCATGTAATTATTTTAGTGCATTTTAGATGCATCTTGGAGTATACAGTACCACTCTGCGTCAACGACTGGTATGTGTGAAGCTGTTTCTCGCTTTTGTTTATAACAGATCCATGTCGGACAAGGTGTGCACGTCAACCAGGAATCCGGGCAACATGCGGAAAGCAGAGTGCGACTCCATGTTTTGCAAGATCACTGCTGCTTCCATACGGCCAGTGGAAGTGCTTTTGGAGAGGTCGGTGACCGGCACCCTCTCCAACAAGGCAAAGGCAGCGGGGCAAGAGAAGGCGTTTGCCCCACTCACTCCGCACAAGGTGCAGGCTCTCTCATTAAGCAAACATTTTGTTTAAAATCTTGATACGAATCTCGCGGAGTCGCGTAAAATATTTCATGCTAAATTCGTATCAACGAAAGCGAAACAAAATTTATATTTTGAAGCACAAGGAATGCATGAATGTGCATTTATTTATGGCAGAAAATATCTTGTATGCAGTTTGCACGATTCTAACACGCCCCCGATAGTAACACGCAGTTATATTCAACCCACGAATGTTAAAAAAATTGATTAATGCCGATTCTACCGCGCAGATAAATTAATGACGGCTGAACAACATACACTTCGTGGAAAGCATTTTATCAAATGCACATACTCGGAAAGTGCCCACACTAAGTGCTGTTGAAGCCCTACATCGAAAACTTGCGAGCGAAAACTCGGTTCCTTTGTCTTTCCAACCAAGCTCGCATGTCACCGTGGACCACACCGAAGACACCACCAACATCACTCGGTTTTCTGTTTTTGCCAACGCAATCACTTTTTTTTAGAGGTAACCTTATAGTAAAATCGGTTTTGCTTTTCCAAGGTTGAAACACCATTCCACAAGATCGCAAAAACAAAACAGCGAATTTGGATTCAGATTGGATTGGATTTGAAACATGTGTTGATGGTGATGGGGCTGGCCACTTTGCACAGTTTTTTTAGCATTTTGTTTAGTTTTGGTTTTTGGGTCCGATTGTAACACGCATGTAATTTTGAGCTCAAGTCTTTGGGTAAACAAAGTGCGGCTGATCCCTGGCAGCAGCAGGCAATCAGCCGCCCGGAGCCTTGGGAGCTTACAGTCGCCGATCGTGGCCTCCTCGCCACCATCGGTTGTGGAGCACGCATTCGTATCAGCCGTCGCAGCGCGTCGAGGTATTCGGAACACCCAAAAATTTTCACGTTGTATACAATGCGCTTCGGCCGGGGAATTTGCGAATTTGTTTTATTCCGAAATTCGTACCAATTAGTATCACCGAGATTTTACTCTAGTAGGTTGTCTGCTAACACCTGGACGTGTGTCAAAGGTACCCTGCCAAGAATGAAAGTCAAGCATAACAGATAATAACCGTAAATAATAATCGCACATTTGTATTTTGAACAGATGATTTTATTTTTCGTTCTAAGCAGCGAACTCGAGCAAGTGCTCGAAGAGAAGTCAACGAAGAGCTCGATGCGTCGTGGGGTATCTGGCAAAGCTGGCGTGGTTACGAGCTGTGCCGTTCGGGTGCATATTGGTGGCGTAGACGTGTTACAGCCTAGCCATTTGAAACACCTGTGGGCTTTACGTGGACCAACGCGGACTAAGCCGACTAAGCGCCCATGTGTGAGATAAGTCATGTCAAGGTCATCGCGTTCAGGGCGAGATTACTCCAACAGTTGAGTATACCTCCAAAGAGCGGCGCTGCTCCGATGTGTAGTGCAGCTACATAGCGGTTTTTGCTATGTCACGACTACGTTTCAAGATCCCCAACATTGCTAGATTACCTCCCAACGAAGCTTCGGAGGCATCCACCAGGTGCACATTGAAAGACTGTTTAATTAGCTTTAAATTTAGTTTTCTTGTGCCTTTCAACGAAAGTTTGTTGTTTTTGAGGTGATGCTGCAACATAGCCCACATCCAAGCTAGCAAATGAGCGCTGGAATTCTGTTTTCGTACCCCTTTAAGATCTGCTGTAAGCTACATTCTGGCATTTGTGTAACTTCTTGTGGAAGCACACTTCTTCGAAAAGCACCAATTAATGCCTAGAGGAAATTAATTTCGGCATTAGGAAAACTTGTTTGTTTTGCTTTGTTTATCTACTTATTTTTTCTTAGTGGGGAGACACATGCATCAGATTAAACTTCAAAGCAGCATGTTGAAGTAAAAGAGAAATGTGCAACGATGCAGGAACAAACATTGCATCGTTTTTAACAGCCCACGCTGCGAAAGGCATTCAATTCTATTGGCTATTAGTTTCAGGGAAGAAAGGCAACGTAAACTTATCCTCTTAGCATTTGCATTTAATTTTCTTATGGTCATAATCTGCTTGCTGACATGTATATTGCAAGTTTGAAATGCACCTTTCATGATGTATGCCAACTGTAGGGAGGTAAATGTTCTGAATTCATTTCAACCATCAATTTCTCTCTTTCTTCAGGTGACTCCCAACCTAAGGATTACTTTGTTATGGAGATCTCAGATTGTTAGATTGGATATGGGCATACTTATGACTACTGTCCTGAGTGCTCTAGAAGCAAACATCACTTTATGCAATAAGTAAAGAAATAATGGCTTGGAGACTTTTAGAAGGTTAACTAAAAACGAGCATTGCTATAATATCCTGAGGGTAGCCTCACCTAAAATTGAGAAATTTGGTGGAAATGTAAGGTAGTCTACCTCGTAGAGTGCTACCAAAAAGGGTTATAAATATTGTAGCCAGGCCATGAATGGAAGATCTTTCAAGGAATGTGAAAGATTGATGATGCTATTTTTAAATTCTGTGGCCTGTCTAAGCTGTTACCACAGCGAGGGATGACAACCAAATATAAGCAGTTTCCAATGTTCATTGTCTACTTATCTACAGTTGTAGGTCCTATTTCTTACAAAGTCACTGGCCTAGCAGTGAGATTTATAGACATGGGCTACCTGTTTTGTGCTTAAAAGAATCTAACAAAAGCCAGGGTGGGCTGTCTATTGGGAGTGGAACATGAATCAGGATACTGCGGTACTTTTGTTTTAATGGTGTATCGTATCAAGATTTCGTACCAAGATTTTAAACAAAATGTTTGCTAATGAGAGAGCCTGCACCTTGTGCGGAGTGAGTGGGGCAAACGCCTTCTCTTGCCCCGCTGCCTTTGCCTGGTTGGAGAGGGACCGACATCTCAAAGCCACTTCCAGTGGCCGTATGGAAGCAGCAGTGATCTTGAAAACATGGAGTTGCACTCTGCATTCCAGATGTTGCCCGGATTTTTGGTTGATGTGCGCACCTTGTCCGACATGGATCTGTTATAAACAAAAGCGGGAAACAGCTTCACACATACCAGTCGTTGACGCAGAGTGGTACTGTATACTCTAAGAGCATCTAAAATGAACTAAAATAATTACATGTATGAAATTTAGGCCTTTAAATTTAAAACAGCACTACCTACGAATTCCTATCTTCATGGGCATCTGCACAGCTGATGGGCCTACAAAGCTTCATGGCATTTGCATAAAACAGGTATGTAATCCCTTAGTTGCATCAGGTGAGCGTGGCAATAATGTTTTCCAGGCCCTGGCTATCACCACAATTAAGAGCCAGGCTACAATAATATTTTAATGACTTCTGGTTGCAATCGGTTCAACTCTACTGTACTTACACTATCCCAGGAGTGGGCAAACTGAGGCTTGCGAGCCGCACGCGGCTCTTGCGGGTCCAAGTGCGGCTCGCGGCTCCATGGAAAACGTGTCCCCATGACGCGGTGTCAATTCAATTCAATTCAATTTTTTATTCAAAATTCAAAGTAATCACAAAAGATCACACTGCATAAACCATCTGGATCCGTAGCCTATTTGGCTAGTCTTGGCTCCATTCCAAATGTACAAAAATAAATATTGCGGCGGTTACCTGGCACCCATGCATGTGCCGTACAAATATATTAGTCAGTGAAACATTGTTTCCAAATAAAATGCTTTAAGTGTACTTTTGAACATTTTGCTTTCTTTTATTGGGATACATAAGGAGTTCCATATTTTGTTCCAGTATACTGTATCATCCTTTGACCATACACATTACGAGACAATGGAATGTTAAAATTGTTGGCGAAAACATTTCTAGTGACTCTTTCCGATTGTGAGAAAATGCTTGATGGTAGTGGTGTATTTGTTGTCAAAATATTATGCATCATAACTACAGCTTTGTAATCTCGTACCAGGTGAAATGGCAGTATCTGTTGGCTTTGAAATAGTGGAGCGGAATGAGTACTATATTTTGCGTTGGCTAATATTCTGATAGCTCGTTTTTGAAGTGTCATAATTGGTTGTATGTAGCTTTGATAGGTGAATCCCCAGGATTCCACACAGTATTGGAGGTGAGTGTGAAAGATGCTAAAGTATATCAGCTTAAGCGTTTTACTATCAAAGTATTGACGTGTTTTGACTAGCGTGTATATAGAATATCCTAGTTTTTTACACAATTCGTCTATATGCAGCTTCCAATTAAAGCACGAGTCAAGTATCACTCCGAGATATTTAATACTTTCAACCCTTTGAATATGTTTATTTCCTATTTTAATATCACTCACCCCAGCTGAAATATCCTTAGAGGGCGACGAGAACACAATGTATTTTGTCTTTTGTAAATTAAGAGCTAATTTATTGTCTAGGAACCATCTCTCTATTTGCTTAAGTTCGTGTGTCATTTCAGACTGAATTAATTCTAGCGAATTTCCAGCGACTAATATAGCAGTATCATCTGCATACATTATCGTTTGCAGTTTGGTCGTAACATTAGCTAGATCATTTATGTAAATAGAGAAAAGGATTGGTCCTAGCACTGAACCTTGCGGGACTCCTGTCAGCACAAACTCACTAGTTGAGAATTGCTCCTTTATACCAACGACTTGAGATCGAGACGATAAATAACTCTTAAAAAAGTCAAGTGAAAAGCCTCGAAAGCCATATCTTCGTAATTTCTCTATAAGTATGCCATGATGTACAGTATCAAAAGCTTTTTTATGTCTAAGAATAGGCCGACTGCAATTTTATTGCTGTTTAGTGCATTGTTAATGAATTGACTAATTGTTAAAACCGCTGTATCCGTCGATTTGCCTTTTCGAAAACCATGTTGGTTATCAGATAAAATATCATATTTAGTCAGAAAGGCAATTACCCTTGTGGCTACAAGTTTTTCAAAAAGAGTGTTTATACAGCTTAGGACCGATATTGGTCTGTAGTTTGAAAATTGGTTGACGTCGCCATTCTTATAAATCGGCAACACTCTTGCTATTTTTAGTAGTCCCCTAGACGAAAAGAGTTCTATGATTTAAAAAGAGCTCACAGTCTTGGCAGCCTTGCAACACATTACATACATCCAGCCGGAATGCTTCATGCCACATAGATGCGTCCAGCAACCTTGTTTCCTTTATTTTTCTAGAAAGCCTTTCAACGGTATACGCACAACGGTTGTCAGAGGGCAGTGACTGGCTAGTGAATCATGTAATAATTTTTGCTTAGCGGTGGAAAAGACCTTCTGATGCCTAGTGTTATTTGTTGTAGTCGCCCATTATACTTGTCTTCTTTTGAATGAACTGTTCCGTCCATATCGTTTTTTGTTAAAAGTAGCCCCCCCATTTCTTTTTCCAGCGACTCTAAATGTTTGTAGTGTTGTCTGCGGCTCTAACTCCGTGTCACTCTGGCCACCCCTGCACTATCTTAAACTCTTTTAATGTATATCATATGCACTGCATGAAAGTGAAAACAATTTTATTTACCATTTCATCCTTATTCTGGAGGCAAATGGTAGGATCCGCAATCTCATTCTTCGCAGAGTGTCCTCGTCAGCAACTGAAAAACAATTTCACATTGAAGGGGTACGGAAACCAAATTCCAGCACTCATTTTTTAGCTTAATGTGTTGCATGTGTAACCCGCGGTTCGCCACTTGGACATGAGATGGCGGTACTTGTGCTGGGATTGGCGGAACCGCGCTCACAGCACAAACCCAGCGCGAGAAAAGGACACCCTCAGTCGGGCGAGCGGCGAAGGTCGGACGTGCATCATGCCGTTATATTAACAATAAAGCCAGTTATATTTACCCAAACCGTCTACGGAGTTAACACATGTTGCAGTTTGAATACCGAATAGTAGCTTTCGAATCGAACACCGAATCGAATCAAGAACAAAAAGCCGAATATGGAATCGAATATCAAATTGTGATTTTATTTGTAGGAGTTTTTTTAAAGTGTGCTGCAAATGAGATGATTATATGTGCAGAGTATAGCGCCTGGTGCAGAATATGCATCTTGTACAAAATAGAAGATGAAATGTAAAAAATTCTGGTGAAAAAAGAAACAAAAAGAAAAAGCAGTCGTTGGACTTTAGGCACAAAAGATCCAATTTTATGGCGCATAAACATAATCTATATACCCTAAACGTCAGAAAAAAAAACCAAAGTTCGCGCGTGCATTTTATTTTGTTAAAGCACAACCTAACCTACAACTTTCTATATTTGATATATCTCAAAAAAGGGACATTATGCGATATTTGGTCTCCATTCTAAGGAAGAAGAGGGCACAGGGATTTTATTTCATAAATAAACAAATAGAGTGTTAAATCTGAGTTAACAAGCTTAAGCAATATAATCTGAAGTAAGAAAAAAAAAACGTGGTTATTTCCGTTTCACTTTATATTGTACCGCAGCGAAGGCTAGAAGCGCGAGCTTATAGCGTCGGCTGCTGCTTTTACTGCGCGAGCTCGTGCCGCCGAGATGTGGCCTAGAGCAATGAGCTCGCGCTTGTAACCTTTCCTGCGGTACATGGTAAGGTGAAACAGAGTATAGGTGGCGGAAGTCGCCGTCAACTGCCGCTATGCATCCATTTTTTTCTGTCTATCTATCCTGTTTTATAGAGCCTTGATTTAAAAGAGGAGCAAGCGAAAACTGAAACCACGGAGATGGTTCCAGCGCAGATTAGACGTAAGTGCGCATGTGTTGTGTTGTCGCGTGGAAAGAAGGCGAAGCAAACTGAAGAGCGAGCGATGACGCCTCCCGATCGACGCTTTCGTCTTTTCGCCACACTCTCGCAGTTCGTAATTCCAAGGCGGCTATCGAATGGTTTAAAACCCTCTCAAATCTAGGCACATTATTTTCCGTTCCGGTTCGTTCCGAATCGAATTTGCGGCTTCCGGTTCCAAAAGGGCGATGGTGATAACACGGCTGGTTTCGTCGGCGGGGTTAACGTGGTTTTTCTTTGTGTAAATCCTAAGAAACTTTGAAGGTTTGTTGGGTGACAGCTGCTGCTTAACTGCTTCTATTGAGACTAATTTACACTTAGTCTTCTTAAACTATGACCCTCCAGCCTGTATGTATGATGTTCTATATTGTTTTGCGTCTGAGCTCTGCAAGAATTACCCTGGATTTTCAATATTCCAGGCTACACCTTCAGCTACACCTGGGGAGAGGGGTACCACCAGGCTGAAAGAGGCAGCCCAGTTACCAGAAGATACGGCGGTACCTGTCGGAAAAACTGTCGATCTCAGGAGAAATCGCTAAAAAGGTATGTGCGTCTATACTACAACTTCCTTAATTAGCATACTATTTTGAGTCTCAAGTTTACAAGCAATTTTTTTTTGATGATGGTATCGATCAATTATTTAGAGTTTAATATATCTCTAAAGTGTTTATGCAACCAGCTTTAAAGAGTGTGTTGATAGGTGAGCACTTGAAAAAGACTGGGTTGCTTGGTCGCTACTGCCATCAATGAGGCTGTGCTCGCTCACTCTCCAAAAAGTTGCACGGTCACATAATTACAATGATGCATGTCACTCTTACTGTCCCTTAGTCGTCTCTAGGCCCACTCTGCTGTTGACGTATGTCAATTGTCGTCCTGTGTTTGATCTCATCGCTGATCACTGAATTCCCCTTCATATGTCCAGGCTCATCCCTTCTGCTGCCTGTCCTCCCCCGATGCACGGTCCCACCATGGACTGCCCATGCTGTTGCAGGTCTGCCATCGCCTCACCCCATGTTGTAGTCTTGTCTACCTTTTCTTTATATTAATTTAGCTTAATTTATATATTGCTAATGCTATTGAAATGGAACAAATGTATTATCGCAGCCAATACGAGGTGAAATGCCCCTACACGTGGCACGCGATAATCTGAGAGTTGTCTCTCAGATTGTTCAGCAAACCTCGGTATGCGCCGAGGTAGAGACAAGTCGCTTCTTGCGCTCGTAGCACCACTATGCCGTTCCTTGTCCATTTCCAGCTCGACAGTGGCGCTATGAGTGCAAGAAGCAACCTACCTAAGCCTCAGCAAACACATAAGTTCGCTGAAAATCTGTCAGGTGGCTCTGATAGTCTCCACCTCCATGTGCCTTGCGTTTCAACCAATATGTGGTCGATGATAGTACTTCCTCAAATGTTTCTGGTTTTTCTGTACCACCTTGCCATTCCTCCCAGCGAAACAATGCATGATTTCATAACTTCATAATAAAAATGTCCAAACAACATGAGCTTGTTTGACTTTATTATTTTAGTAGATGCAATTGCCGTACTCAAATGTCAGGCTGGCGATTACCAGTGTATGCGGTGGACAATGGATTAAATTCTAAGTGGTATATGCACCTCGTCATGATCCTGACATAGCACAGATTAAGTTTCACATTATGCATTCACATATTGTCGTGCTTGCACTCAACCATTTGTTTGAGTGGTGGCCAACTCGAACTGTTTCCAATTAGCATGTTAAACCACCATAATCAAACCATAAAAAGATAGACGTCCCAAAATACGACAGGTCGTTCGACCATCAGACCAGCAAACCATCAGACCAACAGACCATCAAACCATCAGACCATCAGACCAACGGAGACCGTCAAACCATCATACCAAAAGACCGTCAAACCATCAGACCATCAGACGTCCAAGAATACGAATCTATCAAACCATCAGACCATCAGGATTTTATGGTCTTTTCAAATAGAAGTGCACTCGGAAGCATGAAGAACATAACACTACACACAACAAGCAAACAGTAAACAATACAAACACGTAAAACAGATCACATATGTCACATAAACGTTCTACGGTATACCACCACGATAGCGAAAGAAAAGGAAAGCGAGTATAAAATTTGGTTCTGAGCAACTAATCAAGTGCAAAAGATTGTAAGCAATATTTAGGTGAGGACCTTTGGCGCTCTGATGAACTCCGGTGTGTTATTGTTAAATATATCAATAGTGTCTGTAAAGAGGAATTGTAGGTGTGCCAATTCTTGACACGGGCTCGTGAAGATTAGTTATGCGGAGACATTGTAGAAGGACGGAATTTTGCCGTGTAGTTTTTCACGGTAATTTTCCAAGCGTACATTTGGAATCAATGATGTGCAGTCAGTGATGCCATGAAATAAGTTTGTAACAGAAATAGAGGGTATCGGCGTGTTCTCTTCTACGCTCGCAAAGTGGGCGAAATGCCAAGCTATGTTGCGACTGGGACTGCCGGATCCTCGTTTGAGAGTAGACGCAGTGACGCGACGAGAAACGATGTCTGTAGATGCATAAGCAACTTAATCACGAACACGTTCAATCCTGGCCGAGTTCGTCGCGCAGATTCCATTTTCATAGAACAGAGGCATACTCGACGTGTGGTCGACATAAAGCACTTTGACTACAGTGTGACAAAAGTACTAGGTTTGTTAAAGTCTTTAGTAATGCGGCACCAGAATACCAAGCGTGCGCTAAAGCTGGAAGCTCACAATGTAGTCAACATGACTCGAAAAGCGTAATAATGTACTCTCAAATAAAACTCCAAGGTCTTTAGGTTTCATTCACACGTGCCAAAAGAACTATCTGAATGTCGTAATAATACTGCTACTACTAATAATAATAATAATAATCTTTAATAACTAATTCTTAAAGTCAGGATAAAGTTCCAGGTCTTGTCAAAGCCTCAAGGGCTTGTGGGACTAGACCCAGCAGCAGCAGCAAGCATATTAAAAATGTTCCCATTGTCACGTACACACACTCACACACACACACGCACAAACACGAATCACACACCGATGATAGCTTCAGCTCGGCGCTCAAGTTCACATTTCTGTCGGTCTTGAAAAAGAGCGGGAAAACACGTAGTCTCATCAGAAAAGTATCGCACATATACGCACATGCACAGTAGCTCGAGAATACAATAAAGACCGTAGTCGTATCGAAAGCAGAAGCAAACTGCCAAAAGCCAACTTACTGCCTAAAAAAAAAAAAAAAAAGACGCGCACGCATTTTTGCAGATTTCTTTTTCTTAAGGAAAAAAAGAAGCTTTTTATACTTTCAAAAGGAAAAAGATAAATTATATTCGCAGTCACAGTTACTCTTAAAATTACTTACAAGATAGTTTTCAAAAAAGCTCTTCATGCTTTTCTAAATTTTCATCAAGAAAAAAAGAAAAAAAATGTTCCTAGTAAGATACAAAATATTTCTTCCAATCACGTGTCCAATGATTGCTCAAAACGTGTAAAAAACAAAGTGAACTGAAAAGATTACCTCATAAAACTAAGGTGGAAAAAATAAGAAGATAGATGTCACTGTTTCATCACATCAGAGAACATGCTTCTCAGACTTTTTTCAACGTTTTGTTTGAGTTAATGGAAAGCAGAGATTCTGGAAGATCATTAAATATTTTAGGCACATAAAATGTGCGCAGACTTTCACCATAGTGGGTTCTCACCCTCGGAGTGAGGAAACGTGGAACTGATCTGAGTTCGCGAGATGGACTAGACTCGAGTTTGAAATCACTTTCCCAGAAATGCCGCCAGATGACAGTTTGAAGAAAGAGCGAGTAAAAAGATGGCAACTCAAGTGAAGCGAAGAGGTTGGCGTTGGATGAAAAGTCGCTGTTGTATGCGACACTTTTTAGAATTCCTTTTAAAACTCGGTCGATTCTTAAATGCCAGGATTGTGAACAATTGAAAAAGATAGTTATGCCGTACCTTAGTATGCTATAAGCTAAGGCGTGCATTATGTTCCTTCTCACTGACAATGGTATAAAACCTTTAATGTGGTACATCATGCACGACACACTCCTCAACCGTTGACATAAGTGAGACATGTGACTGTTCCATGCAAGATCACAATCAAAGTGAAGACCTAAGTACTTTACTGAACTAACATATTCGACAGGTCTACAATTAAAACATGGACAACTGGAGTTGTGAAGGAATAGTGGAAAAGTCAAACTTACATTTTTTAAAGGACTACGGAAGCAGATCAGTTTCGTTTTTGAAGCATTTACACGTAGCTTGTTTGCCGAAAACCAGTCAATTATTTTAGTTGCATCTACCTGAAGCATTTCCATCGCACGCTGGTAGACTAGGTGTCGGGAAAACAAAACGGTGTCGTCCGCATATTGAAAAATCGTTGCATTTGTCGTTACCGCAGAAATATCATTTACGTAGAGGTTGAATAGTAAAGGAGACAGAATGGAGCCCTGCGGAACTCCGGAAGTGAGGAAAACCTGAGAGCTGCGGACATTGTCTACTGAAACAACCTGCGTACGATTGGAAAGAAAGCTCTTGATCAATGTATGAAATGGTCCCCGAAAGCCAATTCTATAGAGCTTGTCTAAGAGGATGTTGTGGTTCACGGTGTCGAACGCTTTGGCTATATCAACGAAGAGGGCACACACATACATGTTCTTGTCGAAGGAAGAGTGCACGATATCTGAGAATTTCTCAAGCAGATTAGTGGTACTACGACCAGCGACAAAACCATATTGACTTGGCGAGATTATATTGTATTTATCGAGAAAGCCGGACATGACAACGAAAATATGTTTTTCTAATATCTGTGAAATGCAAGATAGTATTGAGATTGGCCTGTAGGACGACACTTTGTTTTGTGCGCCACCTTTGAAAAGAGGTACAACTAAGGCTTGTTTTAAGTCATCAGGCACATTACCAGTTTCTATAATATAATTTACAAGAACAAGGAGCACGCTCTTTAAAGACTCATAGTTCCGACACAAGTCTCGAACTGTAAGGCCGTCTACACCCGCCGACCTGAATCGCTTGAATCCAAACAGGTACGAGCGCAACTCAGTTTCTGTCAGAGAAGGAAGGAAAGCAGACTCAGGGTGAAACGGAATTCCAGGTGTCAAATCGTCCACACTATCAAGCGGCACAGTAACAGAATTAGCAAAAAAATTATTAAACGCGTTTACAGTAGTCACCATATCAGTCCCAAAATGTTTCCGTAATGCTTCAGTTACATTCTTTTTTACATAGCCACGAAGCTCATTGACGATAGTCCAAGTTTTTCGAGGGTCCGAGCGTGCATCCGATATCTTTTTAGCAAAATACGTTCGCTTCGCTGACCGAATGAGGGCATTGACTCGATTTCTTTGCATCTTACAGTCTATTTCGAGAGAGACATTGTTGGGGGACCGCCGAAACTTCTTCCACAGTTTTTCTTTGTCAGTTATAGCTTCAAGAATATCTGGGGTGAGCCAGGGCAACGTGGGTCTTCGTTTCTTGACGAACACCACCGTTTTCGATAAGTTTCGGAAATTTTCAAGGATGGTTATAAAAGAAGAGTAGACATTAAGAGGGCGCGGTACCTCGATTTATTCGTCCGTTTCAGACACCAGATGGCGCGCGGTGCGCGACGTGGTTGGACGCGTGAATTCTAGATGGCGCCAGTATCGAAGCGTGAAAAGGCCCGCGTTGGCCGCTGCGTGAAATAGATCCGCGAAATGGTCGTGTGACCAACGAGGTAGAGGGGCTTAGAGCGATAAACCGGGGTTCCGGTCTGCACTCGAAAGTGACCCCCACAAGGCGGCTGCCATTGTACGCAAATGTGACCACTCGTCACATGACCAAACCAAATACGTGACGTCACAGGAAAGATGGCAGCGCCCAGGCAGCGGCTGGTCCCAGCTGGGCCGGAGCTTGTCGGATGCGTTGTTTGTTGTCGTTCGTGTCGGCGAGTTGATTTCAGACGCAGAAGCCGTCATATGAGGCCGGTCGAAAGCGACTTCAGAGTTCAGCGTGGTGTCTGACGTAGGTATAACGTGAACAGAAGGAGGAACGGTGTGCATTTCGCTGGTGACCGACGGGGATATTGCCACGAAGAGACAATCGGCCCTACGTTGCTCGGACCTCCAGTTGATTCGGATACCGCAGAAGTAAGAATTTTAAGGCTTGGCTGTTCCTGTGCTCTCGTTGACCATCGGACTCTTGCTGAGTCTGCCCGGATGACGCGTACGCATGTATTTGGATGCGGTGTGGCGACGGAAGCTGCGTGAGGTCGTGCTTGGCAACGTGTGCAGTCGTTGGTGCCGCTTCGTTTCAGGCGACCGAAGGCTCACTTTGGTTGTGCAGCGCTGGAGGGAAAGGCTGCCTTCAGGTGCTTCAAGTTTGGTGGTTCCTGTGGCCGTGACTTTGCGGTGATGCTGTGCTGCTTCACCTGAATTGTTCTGGCGGCGAGACGTGCACTTACACTGGAGCAGCGGGTGTTGCGGATGGTATTGATTCCGCTTGTCTGTCGCACGTTTCGTCGGCACAGGTTTCATCAACACTCGGTACGCGAATTGCAAGCTGCCGTGGCGCTGCATCGCGCGTCTTACCTACTGAATGCCGCCCGTTCACGCCTTTGCGGCGACGGTCTGCAACGGCAGCTCATTACCGAAAGGTGGTTTCCACGTCCGACATCAGATTCGGCTCGTATGCGGCGGTCGCCAGGCTTCCCGAGGGGGATTTATTCGAACAGAATGCCTCTAAAACAATGCAGCTTTTTTAGTGGTCAGGATAGACTCTCTTTTGTCTGTTTTGTTATATTGTCACAGATACTTACTACAGTCCCTATTTTCTATCAATATTTACTATTCTGGAAAGTTTCGAGCCATGCTCAATATCATCGTATGTTCTGGTGGAAGTGCTGCACTTTACCCGTAGCCCTTCCTCTGTGGACAGCAGCTCCTCGGCGGATTGCCCGATAATTAAGACACAGGTAGCGGTTATCCCGCGTCTTAAACGCCAGCGACGGCGCAAGTCTATCTCAAGCCCAGCAGAAAAACCGCAAGACGAGCAAGTACCCATAAAGGACGAACCTTAGTTCGCCACCATAAAGACCTGAAATCCGAGCAGTCGCTGCTGTAAAAACCACCCGAATTCGGTCTTTTGCCGAAAACCGAAGCCAGCTAATGACAAGCCTGTGGCATGAGCGTCACTCCATCATCGTTTGCATACCCGTCGCATGCGCTCAATGCCCTTTCGCAAGGCACGAAACGTTGAAGAACTGGATTTATGCTATGGCCGTGTCGCCCGCCACAGTGGCTAGACGGACAACCAGCTCCTGCAGAACCTACTTCTCGTGGAAGAAACTGCCCCGAGCACTGGTTTGAGAACCACGAATCCTCCATCGTGCAGGAAGTTTTACCAGATCGAGCTGAAGTGCACGTTCATCCCGGCCAACATTGACGGGAGCGAATTCCTGATTCTGTCAGGATACTGGCCCCCAGCAGGAAGCGTCCGCTGGAGATGTTTTGGACGTGATCGAGCACCCACGCCAGCCTGATGTTACAGAATGAAGCTAAGAATACCATGTCCTTCGCCAGGGCCGCTTACCTCCACGGCAGCCTTGTCTGCAACTCCACGACAACGGTCGAAGGGTTCATATCACCGAGGCTTCCAACATTGAATGTACACTGCAGGTCCGAGCCTGTCGCTATCAACAACTCCCCAGCTTCTCGACACTCGAGTCGTCCAGCTGCAACTTGACGCCAGCCTCCCAGGCATCCGCGACATCCACGACGTTGTCGGGAGGAGACCAGGAAGCTACTCCCTGCCATCAGTTGCCGGCTGTTATTTATGCGGGAGCCGCCTCGGTGGCTCTGAGGCGAGCGTCGGCCTACGGATCCCCATGGCGGGTTCGAATCCCGGCCGAGGTGCTCGCAACCCGACGGACGTTTATTGCGGGAGAAGACGCCGTGTAACCGAGCTTTCGGTTGCGTCGAAAAGATCCCAGGTGGTCGAAATTAACCCTCAGTCCTCCGCTGGGGCGTACCAGATGCCCGTCGTTGGTTTGGCATGTAAAACCCCCTAATTTGACTTTATTTTATTGCGGAGATTGTCTCGCAACAAGTTCGACAGGCTATTCATCTGGAGTCTTCTTCTAGTGAAGCTGCGTCTGACAATCCGGGGCGACTTACGTGCAAAGTCACGACGACCGCTATCGGCTACCCGTTACTATTCAATCCGATTCAACGAGACACCCCAACGCCGAAGCATTCATACATGCCCGAGCTTGCTGCATTGATGCAGAAACTACCAGGAAAATTTGCGGATGAGAAGCCAGCCCTGCAGCTTCAGTGCATCAGATGTCAGTGGCCGCACATGACGTATGATTACAAGGGCACATCAGTCGGTACAGTTGCCACTCGGCCAAACTGAACACCGTCGTGCCAGGAGCATCGTTCGACAACAAGCAGCACAGGTAGTATGACTGAACGCCTGGCTTGCAGAGACTGTCGCAGAAAGAACTCGTTATGGAACCATTTGCAAAGAATCAACAATTACGTGAGAAATCAAGTGGAAATCAACATATTTGATGCACTAACCTATATAAGCATATTTCCGCTCGCTTTTTACGCCTTCAAGAGTCTCTACACAAAGAATTGTTTTTCACCGCACGTGCTGGAACTTTTAAGAACACTCGCATCTGTGACCCCTCAATATTGAATTAATGGGACACAACTAGACTGGTTGCATTGGGCTGCACTCGTTCCGCTTCTACCTGAACATCTGGCGCATCTGAAACCAACTCCGAGTGATGTGAAAAATGTTGTTTATTAAGTTCTTCTCTCCAGGGGCCTTTGTAGGCATTGCAGAGAGGATGCTCAAAACTATGCGCATCATAATAACATTAAAGTACACTGCTGTAACTTGTTAATTGCAAAAACAAACACACCTTTGAGCATCGAGTTTAGTGGTATGTGTTCATGCATTGATGCAACGGACACTTCCAGTACGTATGACACAATAGACTCTTTGCAAAACATCAAACCTTTGTAATTGTCCACCATATATACCCCATCAACAGCACAATTTGTCACGAATATACCCCAGTTCACGCGTCGAACGTTAATGCAGCATTCGAGTCCAATGGGCGCTCAGCCGAGTTCACAGTGATGGCGGACCATAACGCTGCAGGCAATACCCAAAAGTATGAAAGGCGACTTGGTCGTGTGCTTACTGTAATTCACTCCATTACCGTTTGGCCAGGCAACGAAGGCTACAGTCTTGGTAGAGTCAATATGCATGTTGGAGAGAGGCACGCGTGTATATCATGAAATTTTCAAACCAGCATGAATTTTGTCACATGCCTTCACTCAAATCAATCTGATTGGCACGAGGGGCTATGGCGGTTGCCTTTCCAGGTTATGGTATTACTGAAGTATAGGCAGCCCACACTTTAGAAAGAAGTCTATGAAGAGACCGAAGAATAGTGATGCTTATTTTAACAAGACTGCTTTTCAGACGAGGTAGATACAAATATAAATCATCTTGTAGATAACTTCGAACAAGTAAATAATTGACAAACTAATACAATGCACTCTTGATGAGAAAAAAAGTATTGCTGCAATAAAGCCTACAAACTTGAAAAATATTTGCATTCATCTATGCGTACAAAATAGCAGGCAGGTGCCTGCAACATTTATTCATCCCCCCACTCAACAAAAACGTCATCCTCGCAGCTGAAAATAAATTATTACGAATTCGCTCACAAAAAAAAGGAGAAGAAAAGCGATCGAATGTAGAATCGTCGATGATGCTAAAAGTTCCGTCATGATTTCTCGCTAAAAATTGGCTGTGTTATGCTGTTACTTTCGGGCTTAAACGAATTCCCTAGGCCCTACGTGCGACGTATACATTTCCGTAGATTGGCAGGCATTTAACGTTCAGCAAAGCTAAGAAAGCGAAAATTGCATGTAGCGCTCAAAGTTCTATCGACCTTCGAACACATCCGGGAATCCGGAAACCGCCGGTACATTGCAGCGATACGGCTGATACTGTCTCGCAGGTATTATCAAACAATGCAAGACGTCTTGCGGAAAAAGGTAATAAAGTCTAATTTCTTCATATTTTTCACATTACCGCCGTCAGCAGCTTTGAGAAGTAGACCGAAGTCGTCGGAAAGCAGCTACACATCGCGGCTACCGCACTGGGCTCGCCTCGCATTCCAGCTCTGACCGCTGCCATCTACCGGTGACGTCACGGCTCTTGTGAAGTCACCGCGACGTATGGTCACTTTTTTGCGCGTACAAAATGGCGGCAACCAGGGTACCACTTTCAGACTTTCGGTTTATCACTCTAAGCCCCTCTACCTCGTGCGTGCGCTGTTCTCCGGCGGAGGAAGTTTCTCCCTCCCTCCCTCGCGCGCGCTTGGTATGTCTCTTGTCAGTCAGCTCAGTGTGGCCGAGTCCGGCCTCTGCGCTGTGTGATGCAGTGCGTGGCGCTCGTTTCTGTTCGGAGGTGGGAATAAAAATGTCGGTTCCCTTGTTTACGACGCTCGTTTTTATAACTTGGGTTTTTATTTCAAGTGACGTACAGTACCGCCTTTTCGAAATCGTATACTTTGCGGTGAGCGATTGAGGGTCATGTTAGCATTCTATTTTGGTCAGCACTACACGTTGAATGAAGACCTTGGGCGGCGACATAAACATGTGTTGCTCCCCAAATTGTGTCCAAGCTGCGCAGTGACAAATGGAAATGATATTGAAGGCGTGCGACCGTCGGTTGGTAATTGCGTCCGTTAGATTCACCTATTCAGTCTAACCATTTTTGCCAATGTCTTATCTGTTTCGACAAATGACATGGTCGAGTCTATTGATAACCATAGGTAGACTGCACCTACGGAGTGTGCGGGCTTCAGATAAATTTGCTTCGTTTGTGTGAATTAATAACTGTTTTCTCTTTTCCGTACTCGGTGATATGCAAAAATCGCTGAGATGTTATGGTAGCGTTGTGTGGCGGCGTTTTGCACGCTGACTCGGTATTGCATTCTCTGTGCACAGTACGTGTTCAAATGGATTGTGTCCAATTGTATTTCCGATCGATATGATAGATTTACTTTGCTACAATGTTAATTATATTTTCCCGATTTAAACTGGTCCGTCCCTGGTCTGAGCCTAAGTTCAAAATCGAGAGTGCAGACGGACTTGGCGCCGTAACAGCCGTAATGCACAGAAAGAAATTAGTACAATGAAAGAAAAACAAAAGGATACGAGGCGGCTCGGTGTTATAGAAGTTATGAGTGTACAAACGATGCCATCGTACGTTTTCTTTTTCTTTCTTTTTTTAACGTTCTGCATCGTTGTGAAACGCTCAAGGTACCAGCTAAGACAACGAGCTGGCGTGAAATTTCATCGAGCGGAAAACGAGCGTCACTTGCGCCATGTGCTTTCATTTCGATATGGCGCAAAATGTGCGCGAGATGGTAGCAGATAAGGGAGCAAAATTTAGATGTTGGGTCTGGAAAACCGCCAGACTCAGCCGTGTTGGGGCCATCTCTCGCGAGTCAATACGTCAAAGGTACTGCGCGTCGAACTGTACGTGTGAGTTATCCATTTGAGCGAAACCTTGATTTCGCAAAACTATTGTGCGTTAGAAATATGCATCGTGTTAATCAGCTATATTGGCTGATTAATTGATCTCACTAGCTCCGCGCAGTACTTGGAAGCCACGAGCGAGAAATAAATGAAAGTTGCTTTTGTAGGACAATCCAGGGAGACCCATAAAAGAGAGTCCCGAAAAGAAGAGAGCTTCCCCTTCTCTTCAAGTGTTGGGTTACGCTCTCAATCCTGCACCTTTGGTAACACTGCGCGCACCCGAAATCGCCTTCTTCACGGAAAAACACGGTGACCTTCAGAATCCAGGAGTGCTACGCGAAAGCGAGCGACATGTCACAGGAACGAAGCCGAGGTTTCACGGGCTTTGAAAATGCTCCTGACCGCAAAAACAACAAACCTTTTTTCTTTTTTGTCAGAGCACAATTTTTTTATTCTTTTTTTTCGTCCACCTTGATACCGCATTGACGCAAGCACTAACATAAGCAAAAATAGTACGCATACAACGACAACGCACCCACTGGGGACCTGAGTCAAGACAAGTATTACCAACTACTAAAAGGAAAAAAAAAAGATATTAGTACGCATATGTAAACAGAGCGCATCCATCGAAAAGCCACAAAGGAGGAAGACAATCAAAGCCTAAACACCCCCCCCCCCTCTTTTTTTTTTCCCGCCCTAAAAAAAGGAAAAAAAGAAAGGTTTTTCGAGGATCGCGGTCGCCAAAGCCTTGGAAGGGCATGCGATTGTAGCACGTTTGTCCCGCGGCAGTTCCCCTCTCTCAATCGCCACGGTCCGTGTCTCCCAAGTACCAAAGCTTCCAGACGGAGAGGGGCCCGCAGATTGGGGGTGCCCCAAACAAAGGCACACTACTTGGGCGTGAAGCGCGTTCTCTTCTTTTTTTTTTTTTTTTTTGGGGGGGGGGGTTGTTTTGTTTTTTTAGCTTGGGGAAAAGGGCTAAAAGCTATTTTCGTTTCTCTCTCTTTTTTTCTTCTTGTGGGTGCGTGTGGGTTCATAGAACAACTTCTTCCAGCATAAAAATTAAAAAAAAAACACACGAGAAGAATGAGTATAAGAAAATTAGTCGACAACTTGGACTCCGTTCTCTCATTCTTGCGGAGAAATCCCTTTTGCAGGAATACACTATTGTTTCGCCAAAAGTCACAAGTTGCAGATGTCTTACAACGCGCGCTCGCACACATCGCTTGCCTAAACAGCCGCAGTCGTCATATGAGTTCCCCATTAGAGGGGGCAGACTCTCGTGTTAGTCATTGATGACAACGCGCCCTCGTTAGAAAAAATCGTTTTACTATAAAGTTCACAATCTGCGCCCGTCCGGCCCAATTCGGCAAGTTGGGGTACGCTCACTGCAGATGTACAACGAAAGGGGGCCCACTCGCAGCTGCCCCTATCTACAGATCTCACCTCTCCCTGAACTCGTCACTTCGGCGAGGGCAGCTGATCAGGGAATGTTTAGACTTGGGATAAACTGTTCCAAGGTTCCGCACAGGGACGGCCCTACAAATACTTGCATGGCAGACAGGCCAAACGCCCCCCCCCCCCCCTTTTTTCATCTTCCTTTTTTTTTTGAACCTATATTCGCTCTTTCCTATTTTTTGAGTATACGTGTCATTGGAATGGTTTTCTATCCTAGCAATCGTCACACAGCAAAACCTAACTAAGTCAAAAACCGGGTCCACTTTCGTGGGCACGTAAGCAATAGCACGTGTCCCAATCCGATGTTCTTTCAAGCGTTTCGGCTGGGTGTAGTGCGTATAAACGTAAGGAGATGAGACGTCATTTCCCCATAACTTGGCAAACGAAGAAAACTACAGCTTCCGTGAACCAGTGAGTGTTGGAGCGAGGCACGTGACAACGTACGGGGGTGGGTACGGTTCCTAAAAATAGCTGTCACGTGCTTTGCTCCGCGACTGATTCCCTCACAGCAGCTCTGACCTTTGAAGTTTGCCCAGTATGGTGAAACGGAGTACAGACAAAACAAACAGGAAACGAGCTGCCAGCATACGCTAGTCATACTTCCAACAAAAAGGATTAGTTTCTGCCCTAGTTGGGCGACATTTATCGTGAATCTTTAGAGCTGCGAAGCTGTAAGTAACGCGTACTCAATATTCTTTTTTTTTTTTGCGAGTTTGTGATTTTTACAATGCCCTGCAACCAAAAAAGATTAAAAAAAAACCGGCGTTTTCTCGAAATGGTGAAGTCATTCCCAGGGGTTTAAAAGAACTCGTAAAGAAAACCCCGCAGCTGCGCATGCGCGCCGCCAGCCTTGTCTGCATAGTTCAAGGTCTTGTGGCCGATTACGGAGCTCTATGCGGGTGCTTAGCGTGCCGCGGAAACGGTCTACTGAAACTCCCCAATGTGCGAAAGGAAACGGTGCGATCGATGCTGCAGAGCATTTTTTTTTTGTGGACATAAAAAAAAGGATTTGTCTTCACTTCGCACTGCACCTTTTAGCACGGAAGTTCCTATTCAATTATGATGTCTTTACTTACTTAAAAAAATAGTTATTTATATTACCGAATTACAAAAACATCGAAATTGCGTAATTGCTCTCAGTACTTGCATCGATTTTTGCTTGCATAGTGAGTAAGATCAGTTTAAAACATCCCCAAAACGAAAAGGCGGTATGTGCATTTTCTGAGGTGTTACTTTCTTAGCGGTCTAACTTTTAGGAAGTGCTATTTTCATGCGTCTGCACTCGTTGTTTTGAGCTGCAGGGCATTTTAAAGTGGAAATCAAGAAGAAAATAAAACAGCATGATCCCCTTAGCTTTTCTAAACCAGATTAGCAGCACCTTCTGGCAACAATGTGCCTTTGGCGGTTTCATCCACTGTCGGGCGTGAGAGACAGAGCTTGCGTACTGTCTCGGGAGCTAAAACAAAATATCTTGCGACACAAACCAAATGTTCTAAAAAAAAAAAAATTAAACGATTTATGCATGAGTTGTTGAGTCAGGCCAGGATTCCAGATCAAAATATTCAACGAACAAACAAAGCGTAATTTCCAACGAGTTAGAACGTCCAATGGTGGACATTTTGACTCGAAGGACATTTCGAATCGCTATGGCTAGAGTGTCCCCAAGGTCACGTGGCACCCACAATAAAAATATGCTGTAATATTCTGATAGCGGCATTCTATAAAAGCACTAAACATGCGACAAAAGGAGCGAAGAGTTAGCTAAAACGGGATAGCAGCGTTAGTGGCGTTCAAACGTACGAAAACAAACAAACATGAAATAAGAAAATGAGCTTTATTTGTTGTTTTTGTTCGCAAATATTTACAAATTTAAGTCTTTTTAAACACGGGAATATTGCTAACATCTGAGAGAACCTCAGCCTCCGATAGCCAGGTCAGTGAACCTAGCGACATTGGAATTTTTCCTATAAGTATAACCAATGACACCCACGGGAACCGTCATAACAACAAATAAAAAAAAATCATTGACAAGCTTTTAAAAAAAAATTTAACTAAAGTTTTAATGTTTTTTTAGATAGTTTTCGTTCGCTTTGCACAATATTTTTTTATTTTCTTTGGTGGTTGAGCTTTTAGCTGTTTCGTGGAAAGCCGTGATCGAGATATTACCTCTTTTTTTTTCTAGTAGGTGTCACGTGACCTATACTTCGATCACAGTATTCTACGAAAACACTGGATGTCCTCGTCCCCTCCTCGTCAAGGACGTTGCCTTCTCCCTGGCTTAGCTAGCGTTAGCGTCCCTCATGCTGCCGAAAGGCTAAAAATAGCCAGCCCCGGGATAGGACAACAAACAAACAAACATCGTGCGGATTACAGCCCCTCAAATATGGTGATCGAGCATGCGCAGAAGCTTACTGGAAAGAGGAGGATTCCAAGCGCTCCAACAAATATACCAGATTAAAAAAAAAATAAAAAAAACAGATTCGAAGATTGCGGGAGAGGAGTCCGGAATCATTTTTGTCGGAAAAGTCGCCGCATCCTGCTTTTTTTTTTATTCTATAGTACTAATTTTTTCTATTACGCTCACTCGATGAGTGACGCGAAGGGGTCTGGGAGAACTCTTCACAGGCCAACTGGTCATAGGTGAACTCGTCAAGGACGCCAACTCGTCACAGAGCATCTCGTACGAGGAATTGTCACGCCGGAATAATCGTCACAAGGAACACTCGTGTCACGGCTTGGAGTTTGACTGTAGGACTACGAATATACTTGTTTATTCCTCATAATTATTTAACTCAACGTGTTGGCAGCTGTGATCAAAACATGGCGCTGAAATTGAAATAACCATAACTAGATACCACGACACGGTTTAGAAACAACAAATGACATATGCGATATTATTCAGCTTGCACTGGCCATTACAGCATGGAACTCAAAACCAGATACTGCTAGCAATATTTCGAAGCGTGGAGAGAGGAGATTCGGTGAAGTACTCCTCTAGAATTCTAGATAGGCGCTCATTCACATCTTTATATTTCTGTGCGAGACACGGCGGCGGTTGTCCCCCCGTCTAGCTGGGCCATCTTCAGTTCTTGTAGTGCTTGCTCATCCCTTAGATACCTCAGGAAAGCCCGTAAGTTGGGAAGACAGCAGTCAAAGTATGACTGCAGCAAGAAACAAAAAAGTGCAGATGAACAGAAAATATGACGGAAAATACCGACTCCCAAAGCAACTGTAAAGCACCTGGAAGCCTCGATGCCAGGCTTCGACAGCGATGTTCGTGCGTGGCATATCCTGCTGCACGGCGTCATGCACGGACCATTGGCGTCACCGCCAATGGTCCGCGCATTCAAAGCGACGGCGTCACCTTGAAAGTCTCGTCCATGAACCAATTATGACTTCCCTCAGTTTTGGGAGAACGTATAGACTTTGGCGTGCATGTCTGTCTTCGAATGGTACGTTTTAGCATGCTTGGCGAAGGCATCTGGGAAGCCGTATGCTCACTGACAGTAGCGACGGCATCAAGTAGGGTCCTATATGGTGGGTCGCTTCTATTCTCCGCAATAAAATATCCCACAAGGAAACATTCTAGAAACTACACTGCAACTTCCCAAAAGACGAAATATCTTACCTGCTTTTCTCTTCATGCTCTAACGGACTTTCAGTGTGTTGGTCTCAGTTGGATCCCTAGCATGAGTATGAGTCCCAGTTATGGCCACTACAACGCTAATGAACTCGTCAGTCCATTAGCGTTGCCTTACAGATAGTACGATCCCGATATACCCAGTAAATGCCAGCACGGCAGCTTCTGCTAACGGTATAGGAAAACCCCTCGTAGAATAGCAACGGAGCACCACGCTGAGTTTTCGTTACTTCTATACTCTCCGTGCCCCTAGCAGAGACGTGAAATTTGTAGAGTACAGCTTTTTTTAATAATACGGGTTCGAAGTTTTTTTGTTAGACCAAGCGAAATTAGTCTAAGCATGCCCATTCCAAATCTAAAAGAAACGCAGGTCGGGCTTCGTTTGATGCACATGGGTACTTGACCTGTCTGCTACGCGAGGACACTGAACCCTAGTCCATTTCTGTGAAACAAGGTCAAACATATTCTCTTTGATACGGGGTCAACCTTCCAAAGAAGCGCAGGGCGGGCTTCGTTTGTTACACACGGGTATTGGACCCTTTCCTTTTGTGTAAAACAAGGGAAAGGGAAAAATAATAAAAGAGAAACGTTTGCTACACAAGGACACTGGACCCTAGTCCATTTCTGTAAAACAAGGTCAAACATATTCTCTTTGATACGGGGTCAACCTTGCAACCAGTGTTCCAGTGACGAATCGCCTTCCTTGACGAGTGTTCTCGTGACGAAAGGACCTCGTACGAGAGGGCCGGTGTAACCAGTTTTTCTGTGACGAGTTTTCCGGTGACGAGTGAGCCGGTTCCCGCAGCGAAAGATGATCGGCGCAATTTTTGGCAGCAGCCAACTGAAGTGGCTGAGCCGCGATCGGCTCTACATCGATGACAGAGTTGAGGTGTGTACATTTAGCTTCGCGGGAGCGACAGTGCGGTCGCTCCGCGAGCGGATTGAACTAATGCCAATCAAAAAATTAGACTTCGCCGTCGTCTACGTAGGCGGCAATGACGTCCAGAACGGCGACAAGGGCTCTGCATTGGTCGCGAAAGTTGTCGTAAGTACAAGTCAACATGATTTTACTAGTGCGTGTAAATGTACTGCTCTCATTTAAACTGAACTACGCAATTTCTGTACTTAGTGCTTATATTATTTATGTTTTTTTTGTGCGAAGATAAGAAAACAAAGTGTAACTTCATTCGCTTGTCTCTGTGTTATTCTCCGTATCTTTTGCGCTGCGTTTTCTCTTCACTTACTGCTCGTTCTTTTGCAAAGCACTGCCAACATCCGACATTATATTTTCAGGACCTTCTTCTGCGACTCAGGATGAAGGCAGAATTTGTTTTCTGCTTTACGCTCCTGCCGCAGCGCCGCAACAAGGACGTCAATGCCGAGGTGGCGTTCTTCAACAGGACGTTGCCTCGGGCGGTGAAGAGGACACATGATCAGAATATCGTCGTCCTCAACGGAGATGTAAGATTTTTTTTCACTTTATTTTTTTGCATGTAACTTTGAACTTGCAAGGTTACACAAGAAAGAAACTAGTTCTCGTGCGGTTAGACAAGAAACCAATTGTGTGTTGTTCGTTATGTTTCAGCACAAGTTCCTCGACCGCCAGAAGCAGCCAAAGAAAGGGCTACTGGCGAAGGACGGCTACCACGCGTCGCGGGGAAAGGGCACGTCAGCCTTGGCTGGGATCTTGGCGGGCGCGCTGGGCAAGACCTTCGGCCCTTGGCTCAAGAAATCTCCAGAAAGGGAGCCACGACCAGAGATTCAGCTCTGCCAATTTTGTGGTGCGAAAGGCCACAGGAGTGGATCTTGCCAATTTATTTTTAAATAAGAACGCCGGCGGATTTTTTTTTTCTGTTACAGTGTGAAACTTTTTTTACAGAGTGGGGATTGGTTGTAGTGTAGGTGTGGCAAACGATTTTGAGTATAAAAGTGGCTGTGTTTTTTTTTTTCTAATAAAATCCGTTGTGAGTTAGCGCCCACCCTGTCGTCTTTGTGTCTTTATTGTCCTTGTTTTGTTTGCACTTTTTTACCCAGAAATACTTGCATGACAGACAAGCCGGGCGCCTCCCCCCCCCCTTTTTTTCACCTCTCTTTTTGTTTGCTCCTCAATTTGGTTATTTTTTATTTTTGAGTATACGTGTCGTTGGAATGATTTTTTATCTTAGCAATCGTCAAACAGCAGGACGCAACTAGGTCAAAAACCGGATTCACTCCAAGGGTGTACCGATAATCTGCGAACCACGGACATAACATCCGTCAGGAGCGCGAACGGTAAATCGTCACGCAAACATAATTTCACAAGCTGCAAATATTTTTTTTTACTTAGCAAGTATAATGTATGAACGACACGTGATTACTATAGAAGCACAAGATACCATTTCTTTGTTTTTCCAAGACCATCTCCCTAGTCCTGAACGGTCACGCTACGGGCCGCGGTGGCTGTACGCCCCTGCCCTCGCCCACGGAGCTACGTTGTGTCGTCTGCTACTGTACCGCCAACAGGAGAGCGGATGCCTGTTGCGGTATAACTCTGTACGTCTGTCCGGGAGGAAGATAAAAAGATAGGCTCTGCGACCCCCTCCTAAGCTAGCAAGAACAAACAGAAGTATACTCGCTTGGACTTAAATGTTTACAAAATAGTGGCCAGACATTGGAAAAGCATATGTCACAGAACTTGGTTTGTGAAATGGCGTTATTTTTTCAAGCGAGAAATCACCTGCTCACCAATGGTACAACGAAATCGTCGCTATTTAATGCGTCAGGTGTATTTGCGCTCATGAAGCAAAATCTGAACACTTCAATCTCCCAACGGCCTATGTCGAATAACAAATCCTTTTTTGAACATGTATGCACAAATAACTCATTTATTGCTACACTTGTATATACACGTGAATTAAACGAAGTCAAACTGCATTTGTGCTTATATCTTGATGTCTGAAGCGTAATACTTTTATACAAAGAGAACACAAGATGTTTACAAAGCACGTGAAAAGACGGCTTTTACAGTATTACGAGTCCAGCTATAATTAGTCTTGAACTCCATGCCTTCGAGTCTTGAGCATGTCCACCTTCCTAGTTCTGGAGTACAGCCAGTGTCCAACCTAAGGAAAATAACAGCATATTTAAACTTCTGAACGGATCTTTTAATAACAGAAATGCAGAGCAACTGAAAGCAGCTGAACTCGACGTTATGCGAGTAAAAAACAGATAAAGATAGCTATATTACCTTTTTCCCATTCACCACAAATCATAAAGGATGCTTGGTGACTTCTCCGCTTTTTGCTCCGCATTTCTCAGCTGGCTATATGAAAACAAGACACAAATGATTTACGTGATCGGTCCCCTTGTTATAGTTACAGTCACAAAAAGGTTTTGCAAGATTATTAGAAAGTCGAGCATCGCAGTATGTCGGTGAGCCACTGCAAGTACGGCATACTGATAAGGGTGATATAAATACACTTATCTTTTGCCACCAGCAGAGATTTCCGCCACCAGGCATCTACGCTGTAACTAGTCTTGAGCTCCAGGCGTTCGACTCTTGAGCATATCCATCTTCCTAGTTCCGGAGTACTGCCAGTGTCCAACCTTAGGAAAATATCAGCATATATAAACTTCTGAACGGAACTTCTAATAACAGAAATGCAGAGCAACTGACAGCAGCTGGACTCAACGATGTGCGAGTGAAAAAAGAAAAGATAGCTAAATTACCTTTTCCCTTTCACCACGAAATCAAAAAGGATGCTTGTTGACTTCTCCGCTTTTTGCTGCTGGCTATAAGAAAACGAGACACAAAAGGTTTACGTGATCGGTCCCTTTGGTATAGTTGCAGTCACAAAAAGGTTCTGCAAAGTTATTAGAAAGTCGAGCATCACAGCATGTCAGTGAGCCACTCCAAGAACGGCGTACAAATACAGGTAATATAAATACACTTATCTTTTTCCGCCAGTAGACATTTCCGCAGCTAATCTACGAAGAGAACACACATATGTAGGCACGTGTCATTCTCCTACCATGTCAAAGATGATGCAGGCTTTCTAGGAGTACATAATCAGTATGGACGCAATCATTGAACCACCAGCTAATCTACGAAGAGAACACACATATGTAGGCACGTGTCATTCTCCTACCAGTTCAAAGATGATGCAGGCTTTCTAGGAGTACATAATCAGTATGGATGGAATCATTGAACCACGCAGCTGGTTTACGAAGAGAACACACATATGTAGGCACGTGTCATGCTCCTACCAGTTCAAAGATGTGACAGGCTTTTCGGGAGTACATAATCAGTGTGGACGGAATCATTGAACCACGCAGCTAGTTTACGAAGAGAACACACATATGTAGGCACGTGTCATTCTCCTACCAGTTCAAGGATGTAACAGGCTTTCTAGGAGTACATAATCAGTGTGGACGGAATCACTGAACCACGCAGCTGGTTTACGAAGAGAACACACATATGTAGGCACGTGTCATTCTCCTACCAGTTCACAGATGTGACAGGCTTTCTCGGAGTACATAATCAGTGTGGACGGAATCACTGAACCACGCAGCTGGTTTACGAAGAGAACACACATATGTAGGCACGTGTCATTCTCCTACCAGTTCAAAGATGAGACAGGCTTTTTGGAGTACATAATCAGTATGGACGGAATCATTGAACCACGCAGCTAGTTTACGAAGAGAACACACATATGTAGGCACGTGTCATTCTCCTACCAGTTCAAAGATGTGACAGGCTTTCTCGGAGTACATAATCAGTGTGGACGGAATCATTGAACCACGCAGCTAGTTTACGAAGAGAACACACATATGTAGGCACGTGTCATTCTCCTACCAGTTCAAGGATGTAACAGGCTTTCTAGGAGTACATAATCAGTGTGGACGGAATCACTGAACCACGCAGCTGGTTTACGAAGAGAACACACATATGTAGGCACGTGTCATTCTCCTACCAGTTCACAGATGTGACAGGCTTTCTAGGAGTACATAATCAGTGTGGACGGAATCACTGAACCACGCAGCTGGTTTACGAAGAGAACACACATATGTAGGCACGTGTCATTCTCCTACCAGTTCAAAGATGAGACAGGCTTTTTGGAGTACATAATCAGTATGGACGGAATCATTGAACCACGCAGCTAGTTTACGAAGAGAACACACATATGTAGGCACGTGTCATTCTCCTACCAGTTCAAGGATGTAACAGGCTTTCTAGGAGTACATAATCAGTGTGGACGGAATCATTGAACCACGCAGCTGGTTTACGAAGAGAACACACATATGTAGGCACGTGTCATTCTCCTACCAGTTCAAAGATGAGACAGGCTTTCTCGGAGTACATAATCAGTGTGGACGGAATCACTGAACCACGCAGCTGGTTTACGAAGAGAACACACATATGTAGGCACGTGTCATTCTCCTACCAGTTCAAAGATGAGACAGGCTTTCTAGGAGTACATAATCAGTGTGGATGGAATCATTGAACCACGCAGCTGGTTTACGAAGAGAACACACATATGTAGGCACGTGTCATTCTCCTACCAGTTCAAAGATGTGACAGGCTTTTCGGGAGTACATAATCAGTGTGGACGGAATCATTGAACCACGCAGCTAGTTTACGAAGAGAACACACATATGTAGGCACGTGTCATTCTCCTACCAGTTCAAGGATGTAACAGGCTTTCTAGGAGTACATAATCAGTGTGGACGGAATCACTGAACCACGCAGCTGGTTTACGAAGAGAACACACATATGTAGGCACGTGTCATTCTCCTACCAGTTCAAAGATGAGACAGGCTTTTGGAGTACATAATCAGTATGGACGGAATCATTGAACCACGCAGCTAGTTTACGAAGAGAACACACATATGTAGGCACGTGTCATTCTCCTACCAGTTCAAGGATGTAACAGGCTTTCTAGGAGTACATAATCAGTGTGGACGGAATCACTGAACCACGCAGCTGGTTTACGAAGAGAACACACATATGTAGGCACGTGTCATTCTCCTACCAGTTCACAGGATGTGAGCAGGCTTTCTCGGAGGAGGAGGAGGAGGAGGAAAACTATGTCTGGAGGGAAAGGCATGAGTGTCTTCTCTCTGGTCGGGAGCCCCTAGTCCAGGGCCCCGTTGGCCTCTGCTATCCGCTTAGCCCGAGAGATCAGCCTTCGCTGGTCCTCGGGCTTTGCGCTAGACAGCGCAGCCTCCCAGGAGGTAAAGGATGGGTCAGGGATGGGAAGGATGCCTTGCCCCGGTGGAGAGGGGCAGGCCCAGGTAGAGTGGAAAAGGGAAGGTTCGGGGGATTGGCAGCCGGGGCAGGTGCCCCGGTATCTGTTAGGGAAAAATAGATGCTTGTGGTACAAATTTGGGAAAGTGTGTGTTTGTATCTGTCGCCACTCAATGCCTTCCTGCCTAGATAGGTCCCTGTGTGGAGGGGGTAGTGTTCTACGCTGTGATCTGTAAAATGCCGTGATTTGATTGTACGTGTGAAGCGGTGTTGGCTCTGTGCGTAAGTTCGATGCGGCCATGTTGTGATTCTCCAGTGCCTCCCCTTCCCCACGCAACGCCCGGCCGGCTATTTCTCGGGCGAGTGCATCCGCACTCTCGTTGCCAGAGAGGGAGGTATGTCCAGGAGTCCAGACTATCTGGATTGCGGGTAGTGTGTTTTGATGAACTGTGTTTAGAATGTGTCCACTTCGTTGTGAGACGACGCATCGGGCGAACGCCCTGCACGCTGGCTGTGAATCAGTGATTATGGTACAGGTCTTGTCTGTATCTTCAGTTTTACGGGAAATGTGTGCTACAGCTAATGCTACTGCCGCTTCTTCGGCCTCCGCGATCGATGTGGGAGCGGCGAGAGACGCCATCGCTTCACCTCGCCCAAGCGAGTCGCAGACGACTATGCACTTTGCCTCACGTGGGGAAGTGTACTCCCCAGCGTCAGTGTAACAGACGTCTGGGTCGTTTTGATATTTGAGTCTTAGGTAGCGGGTACGCGCGAGGCGTCTACCCGCATTAAGAACGGGATGCATGTTCTTTGGTAGGGGCAAAACTCGTATTTTAGCCGCAATGCCCGGTGGGACAGATTTTAGCTGTACGCAGCCCTGTTCTTTGTTAAGTGGTTTGTAACCGAGCCTGGCTAAGAGATTTCTTCCAGGCTGTGTGTAGCTGAGTCTTGTACGCTGTCCGACAGCCTGAGCCTCAATCAGTTCTTCTATAGTATTGTGAATACCAAGTCGAAGAAGGCGCTGCGTGGACGTATGCTGAGGCAATCCAACCGCCGTTTTTATAGCAGTTCGGAGGATCGTATTGAGAGTGTCTATTTCTCTACGTTTAAAGTTATGGAAAGGAGAATGGTAGATAACTCTACTTACTAAAAGAGCCTGGACAATTCTCACGGTGTCGGCTTCTTTAAGCCCGCCACGCCCATTGCCCACCCTTCGTATGAGGTGGGCAATCTGCTGGCATTGCCTGCGAAGCATTTGCACCGTGAAGGATGCTTTGCCGTTTGACTGAATGTGTAGGCCGAGTACCCTCAGTCTGTCGACTGTGGGTATCTTCTCTCCATTTAGATTTAAACAAATTTCGTCTGCTTTAGTGCAAGGTTTGCCTCTAATGAGTAGAAGCTCAGACTTGTCGGCGGCGCAAGTGAGTCCTGCTGCTTCTGCAAACTTTTGAGTGATTTCGACTGCCTCCTGAAGTCCATCCTGTATCTCACCATCCGAACCCTTGCTTGTCCAGATGGTGATGTCGTCTGCATACAGAGCATGCCTGACGTTAGGAATGGCCCCCAGCAGGGTCGGGAGTCCTGAAATGGCGATATTAAAAAGAGTCGGTGAAAGGACGGAGCCCTGTGGCGTTCCCCTCCCCGAGAGCTTGATGGTCTGGGAGCGAAGATCTCCCAGCCCTAGGGTAGCGGTCCTGTCCGTCAGAAACGCACGGACATAGTCGTAAGTTCTTTTGCCGCAGTGTGTTCTGGTCAAGCCCTCGAGAATGGCGTCATGAGACACGTTGTCAAAAGCTCCCCTAAGGTCCAGCGCGAGTACCGCTCTCGTCTGCGTTGTTCCAGGAAAGTCTAGGATGTCCTCTTTGAGCTGTAGGAGGACGTCCTGTGCTGACAGATTTTGTCGAAACCCGAACATTGTGTCCGCAAGAAATCCGTTAGCTTCGAGATGGGATTGAAGGCGTCTGAGAACTATATGTTCCAGAAGCTTACCAATACACGATGTTAGTGAAATGGGCCGGAGGTTTTCTAGCGTTAGAGCCTTCCCAGGTTTCGGGATGAAGGTGATCTCAGCGTGTTTCCATTCCGGTGGGAGGACACCGGTACTCCATACCCTGTTGAAGTATGATGTGAGGGCCGAAACGGAGGCATCGTCCAGATTCCTGAGAATCCTGTACGTGACTCCGTCCTCTCCGGGAGCGCTATTGCGGGTTAGGCCAGTGAGTATTCCCCTAACTTCGTATTCAGATATGTCCTGGTCCAGCGGATGGTCTGCTTCCTCGTGGGGATATGGGCGGTAGTTTGGTCTGGGACCGGATGCGATGTAGCGTTCCTTTAGGAACTCCCACAAAGCGTTCTCCCCATTGTGTGCCGTTTGATGAAGAAGTTTTACTATGGCCTTGTTGGTTTCGGTCCTAGTCTTTGTGGGATCAAGCAGATTTTTGAGTAGACTCCAGGTCTGCCTGGTTCCTAGCGTACCTTGTAGTTTGTCCCAGAGTTTATGCCAATTAGATTGGGTGAGCTCCTCTGCATAACGCTCGGCTTCTTGGGTAATTTTGGCTATGCGAATTTTGAGTTTCCGATTATGTTTCTGTCTTCTCCATCTCTTAGTTAGGCCACGACGGGCTTCCCATAGATGAAGAAGATGCGGGTCGACGACGGGCGCCTTGTCCGTCGTCTGTACCGTCTTGGTTACTTTGTGAATGTCGGCGTGGAGTTTTCTTACCCATTGTGCCAATGGTACGTCTTCATCTATCTCCTCGGCGTTTGTCTGAGCCCTGAGCTGGCGGAACGAGTCCCAGTTGACCAGCCGCAGGGCCTTCTTCTGTCTACGATGAGCCTGCACTGGAACTTGAATTTCAATGATAAAATGATCGCTGCCCAGACTCTCCTGGAGGTTGGTCCACGTGCACGGACCTCTCGCTCTGGCGAGGGAGAGGTCCGGGCACGTGTCGCGGCTCGCGCTGTTCCCCACCCTCGTGGGTTGATCCGGCTCGTTGAGAAGCGTAAGCTGATTTCTGTCTATGGCCGTGGCTAGTTTTCGTCCTTTCACCGACTCGTGATAATATCCCCATGCCGGGTGAGCCGCGTTCAGATCCCCTACTATGAGAAGCGTATTCTCACTCGGTTTGGTTAAGGCGATAGCGTCTCTAAAGATCGCGTCGAAAGTATCTTTTCTCGCCCTTGGTGAACTGTACAAATTGAGGACGAAAAGACTGCTTTGTCCGCTTTTCTGCGGGAGCAACTCGAGAAAGACATATGGTATACCAGTGACCCTTTCTAACTGATGTGGAATGAACGGTAGATGTTTGGCTACAAGAGTGGCTACTCTCGGAGGTACGCCCTCGTGTTCCGGTTTCGAAGCACAAGTCACGTATCCCGAGAGTGCCGGTGTACACGCGGTTTCCTGCATTGCGATAACTTCGGGTTTTTCGTCGAGTGTGGCGAGGAACTGCGTGAGCGCCCCGCGCTTGCGCCGATAGCCCCTGCAGTTCCACTGCCAAACGCGTATGTTACTGGGTGGGCGTTTTCGGAGGACCAGGTGGTCCGCCGTTCTGACCCTGTTACTGTCCTGTTCCATTGTGTAGTTCCTGAGTAAAGTTCTGGGGATGGTTCTGGGACAAGCTTAAGTGCGTAACTGGGGAGACCCTGTTCCGGACGAGCGGTGTCCCGCTGCCTTGAGGCTCTTTACCCCGAGCCTGTGTCGAGGCATCGCGGAGAGAATGTCTCGAACCAGCTCAGGGAGTTGGGCTCTATTTTCCTTAAGGATTTGTCTACGGGCGTTATCCATGCCAGTCTGCATGTCCCCTTTAAGTGTAGTGGTCATGTGATCCAGTTCCTTGCTAATACCAAGTCTGGCCTCGGCGATCTGTTTGGCTACCTCGCGTTTAAGTTCTTCGCTGAGACTGGTAGGCTCAAGTCTAGATTTTTTAAGTTCCTCCCTAGATCTCTGCATCTCCTCCCTAATCATGCGGAGTTCATCTCGATAGCTTTGCATTTCCGCCCTGAGTTCGCGCCTCAAGGTATCTAGGAAGGAAGTGTCGGTGGCACAAGGATTGCTTTCAATGAACGCGTGCTGTGTGTTTTGCTTGTGTGTGGGGTGTTGTGTCCTAACGCTGGATCTAGGAGCGGGAGAAGGGGGCATGCGGGGAATGGGGAGGGAGTGGGAGGCTGCTGCCCTGTCCAGCTCACCTTCGGGGCCTCTGGACCGGGGCTCCTTGATTTTCGGATTTCGGCTTCCTGCGCCGACCGCTGTTGCTGCATCCTCCGTCTCGACCGGGACCGGGCTCGGCTGCGGGAGCGAGATCTCGCCTTGGATCTGCTCCGGGCCCGCTTGGACCCGGAGCGTGTGTCCGAACCTTGAGGGCCCGTCGAAGTTGGGCTGCTGTCGAGTGCTTCAGAAGCCAGCAGATCGTACGGGTTTTGGTTCGCCCATCCCCTCGTTGGTAGTCGTGGCCACTGCTCCTCGGGGAGTACAGCCTGGGTCGCTTGCCCGGGTTGAAGCGGTGTAGCCACGTGCTGGGGCCGTTGACTTCCCTGCTGATGGCGGCCTTGTTGTTGTTGCTGCAGGTACTTCTGAACGCGCGACTTGTTGTACGGAGCTCGCTGCCTTGCGGGGCATCGAGGGTCCGTAGCCGGGTGAGCCCCGCAACAATTCACGCACTTCGCTTCGCATTCGTGCGAATCCATGGCACTGCCTTCGGTTCCACACTTTGGGCATCGTTGCTTTTCAGGCTGAGGGCACACGTCCTCTCGGTGTCCTAGTCCTAAGCACTTAGTGCAGACTTGTTTTTTGGGTCTGTAGACCCTGCACTCGAATTCGCCGCCGTCGATGTACACCAGTCGGGGAACCCTGAGTCCGTGAAAAGTGATGATGGCTGAGGTCGTACTACCCATCATTCGAGCGTTCAGGACTATGTAGTTGCTGTTCCGTGCGTTGAGTTCTTCAGTGAGCCACTCGGACGAGGGCCGAGATGTGAGGCCCGAGATGACCCCCTTACAGGAGTCGTCTGGCATGGCGGCATAAGGTTTTACTCGGAACTGCTTTTCTCCGAGTGCGATGGAGGAGATATTGCAAAGCCGCTCCAACGTGTCGACACTTGGAGTGCTCACAACGGCCAAGTTCTGGTCCTTACGGAGTCTCGTCTTGATTTCCGCAGTCTCGACAGGGGTGAGCTTCGCCGCCAACTTGATGGCTCGGTAGACTTGATCGGGGCCCCAGGCTCCGAGGTTCAGACCATCCAGGGGACGGACGACCACTTTGTAATCCTCAATCGGTAGAGGTGGGAGCTGCCGCTTCTGCGGTTTCGACGTCTGGCGGGTTTTCGCGCCCGTTGGCATCTTGCCGGAGGGTGGTTGCTCGTCGTTCCGTCTAGATTCTTCTAGAGTCTTGCGGTAGGCCTGGTTTTGAAGTCTTTGTTGTTTCCGGCTGAGTATCTTGATCCAGGGCGGAAAGTTTGTCTCCTCCGCTGATTGCGACTCGTCATTACCGGGGGTATTGTTGGTATGGACTTCGCCCTGCACCTCGTCCATATCCTCGAGTTCGGGCATGGTGTCTCCATCAGTGCCTTGATTTCCGATTGCCTGTCCAGTCGGTTCCATGCTTGGGTAGCCCGGGGGTGGGGGAGGGACCCCCGGACGCCCAATCGACGGGGAGAGCGCCGCCGGCGCGCCGGTGAAGTAGGCCTCGCTAGGTCTAGCTATCTTTCCCCGCGTTCGGGCGGTTTTGGTCAAAACTGGTGAAAATTTGGCTCACCCAGTCAAAGGTTGCTTCCCGGGGTCCGCGGCGGTGAGGAATTTCGGAGGAAGTAGTTTTTGCCCGGTCCTCCGGGTATCTGCAAACCGGCACTTCGTCCAGTGCAGGC